>JAXQKB010000142.1:0-69444 GCA_037042295.1 Irpex sp. Y119-03 | reverse complement strand
CGGAGCGCCGAAGGCGCGAAGGCCAGCAGGGATGGGCGCGCACTGTGACCGTCACATCCAAAATCCTAGGCCTTCCGACTCCCGAGTCAACCGCGGTGGCTATTTTCATGTTCGTGATCATGAGTGGACTGCTGGAGTTCTCTTCTCTCGAGCTCTCACTTTGGTTTAACACTACAGTACTTATTGTTGAACATTGAATCTCCAAATGCCATACAATAAGTAATCTGAACCCCCGTGCAGTGCACGGGTTTTTGCTAGTATCCACTGATTTCGGTCGTATCAGTGGGATTCCCACTTCGTTCCCTCGGTATTTCCGCTGATTGCTACCAATTGCATTTAATCACATCGTTCAGTAGTTTGAAGACCATCACGATTTCACAGTGGGAACCCCACTGACAAACCCACTGAACGGGAAAACCACTGATCTTACAAGTGGGAATACCACTGATCGGAAAACCACTGATTTTACGTGGGCGCTTTTTCAGTGGGTTTCCCACTGACCTCGAGCACATCAGTGGGCTCACCACTTCTGACAACCGGATTCGTGGCCCGCAGTGTCTGTGCGGTATAATGAGGACGAGTGCGTGGCTGCTGTCAGGGAGGTGTATACAGTCAGACCTCCAATAAGTCATACCTCTCGGTCCATCCGAAAAAGTATGACTTATCATGGCGTATGGGTTTTCGGAGGTTTCCCACGATAGGCGCCTAATTGGCAATATAATATCTATTGGGGCGCTTATTCTATTAGAGGGCATGTATATAGTAGTAGAACGTATCGACGATAGCGAGCATAAGATTTATGAGAAGGCGAAGGAAGTGTGAATCTAAAGGTCCCGTTTGGGCAAGAAAAAAGAGGTTATCGTAGTAGGAACTTTCGAGCGCTGTTCTTCGATGCGGAGCTGACGACGGAGAGCACCCAACAACGATTCCATCTTGTGCGTGTCGACAAATTCAGCCTGAGTGCGATCGACATGAAGCAGGTGCTCGCTGATGACTGCAGCCGCGTCTAAGACTGCTTTGCGCGTAGGCTGGTCATTTGATATCGCGTCGTCGTCGACATCATCATCGCCGCCGTTGATCGGTCCATTCTCTTTCGCATCGCGCGACGCGATAACCGCGGCACAGATATCCTCCTCCGCCATCTCCTCTGCACCCTCAGTCATAATATACCTCATGTCTTCTTCTTCCGGGTTGAGCAGTTCATCGAGGGTCATGCGATTTCTGGTGTGAAGCGCACCATGCGAAGCGAGCTCATTCATAGCTGCCGTAACGCTAGCTTCGGCCTCGACAACTGGATTATCCTGTTCGGCGTGATCGGTAGGGTTGACGAGAGTCGAGATAGGAACGGATGGGGTGGGACGAGGTGGATCAGGCATGGTAGACAGAATTTGAGCCTTTTTCCAGCAGTGGCGAATCGTCGAAGTGCTCACTTCTCGCCAGGCGGTCTCTGCAAGTCTCATTGCCTCCAGTTGGTTGATGTCGTAGATCTGAGATGGAGTAACGCCACGATCGTAGCGATCAATGGCACGCTGAATGTATCTTGCACGGTAGTGGGCCTTGAAGCAGCGGATAATTCCTTGATCGAGTGGCTGAACGTGGGCGGTAAGATTGGGCATAAACGGGATGACGCGGATGTTCTGCAGGTTGTCGGGTACTATGTGGCCTGAGAAATTGTCTTGCAAGAGCACCACTCGGCGTCGCTGGCGGCCCAGCTCCCGATCCCAATCGCGAAGCCATTCCTCGTACAGACTGGCAGTCATCCAAGCCTTCGCGTTATTTCGGTAATAGAACCCGAGCTGGGTGCCTGTCTTGTTCTTGAATGGACGCGGTTTCTCGGCCTTGCCAATGATAAACGGCGGCAGCTTCTGTGATCCATCGGCGTTGCAAGTAAATGCATAGGTGAGTCTTACTTTCCGTCCCTTCACGCCACCTCGCTTACGGTCTGAGAGTCCCCGATCTGGAGGCAGGCTTACGGAGAAGTGGTAATTTAGCACAACGTTTACAGCAAAAATAACAGGTACGTACGCATAAAATAGCCCAGTCTCATCCATATTGAATATATTCCGCAGCTCATACCCACATTCCGCGAGCAGCTCCTGCATTCGCCGACGTTCCTCATCAATTACGGCGGGATCTGCGGTACCAGCCTCTCCGTGACGCTTGTGCGATTTCAAGCCCATATGCTTCTTGTATTTCTGCAGCCACCCGTTGCTCTGCTTACCACGCTCGTCCGCCGGGATACAAGCGAGGTCAGCAAACTGAACCCACTTCTGTCGCAAGATCTCATCGGTGAGTAAGACTCCACGCGCGACAGCCTGTGACACCCAGAGGTCCAACATCTCGTCTACCACTGGGTGTTCTGTCTGCCGCACACGTTTCGCATCGCGATTACCACCTGAGCCTGCCTCCACGCGATCCCACTGACCCCTCCACTTCTGTTCGTCTCGCAGCCAACCGGAGATGCGAGGCTGCTTGAGCTTCAGGTTCGGCCAGATCTCATCAAAGTGCTCTGCGGTCTTTCTCTGGTTCTTCCCGTTTTTGTGGTGCCAATCGAGGATCTCGATGCGTTGGGCAAGTGTTGCATTTTCTTTCTTCTCGAAGACTGGCTTTGGTGCCACCTTAACCTCCTTCGCCTTTGGTGCAACTGGCTCCGGACCTGCAAATAGTAAGTGTCACCCAGCACAGAAGTTGGAAACCATTTGACATACGTTTCCGTTTATTTCCAGCAACTCTCGGAAGATCTCCGGCGGCCTCTCGCAGCTTCTGAACAGCTTCACGCTGTGATGGCTGTAGACCCGCCAGAGTGTGCTCGTAATTATCTGACGACGCGCTTTCGAGTGCCTCTATTGCCCGTTCTTCTTCGATGAGGTTACCGCCGCCTAAGTCCAGCCACTCCTCATCTTCTGACGAGATTGGAATCTTTTTCGACAGCTTCGCCATGAGCTGATCTCGCCGAGCTTTGCTTTTGTCTTTCAAGAGCTTTAGACCCTTCTTCAGTTTACTCAGTGATCCCTTCATGCTGAGAGTCTCGTGTGGTTGAGAGGTGAGTGGTGCTGTTGCCCTTTCATTTTCACCTCAATATTTGCTACAATTTGCACGTCGTCAAGAGCATCGCGCCCGTAATTTGTGCACGAGATGTCGGTCTATGCCAATTTCTCTCATTTCGGTGTACTCTTAGTACGGCGGCGCGCTCACTTCAATATAATGCGTAGCTGATCTGGGAAACATCCGATCAAAAGTATGACTTTTGAGGCTCGAAAAGGTATGAGTTATGTGTTATGACCTATGTATGGGTTATGGACTCGATTTTCCCGCAAACCAAATTGGTCACTCCAAAAATGTATGAGTTATGCCCAAGTATGGGTTATGGGAGGTATGACTTATTGGAGGTTCGACTGTACGTACATGGCCACCGTACGTACACGGCATCTGCGCTGTGATGCATGTGATGGGTGTGACCTCGTCACGCGAGTCGACCAACAGCACGATGGGATCTGTTCATTGAGGAGGGGGACCCCGGAAGAGAGCAGGGGTGTCAGACAAGATCTGATCTCGATGGGAAAGGTAAACGAGCAGAGACGCCGAAGATATTAGGGAGTGTGACAGCGCGAGTGTGACTTGAGAGTAAAAGTGCTGCGACGAGTGTTACCAAGCTTGCCTCTGGATATTCTGGCATCCCCCCACCGCTACACACTGGCTGCATATCATATCAGACATCAGAACACCAGACCTGCTTGCCTGCCATCTGCTCTTCATTTCCAGCTGGGTCGTTTGCCCTAGGTTTGCCCGCTTGTCTGTTGACGCCTCAACTACTCCCGAGAAGGGCAACCACGCGCAGATTCTCAGGAGCGTTCACCTCGGTCGACCATTTTGGTTGGCCCAATAAAGTCCACCGGGCCTGCTTAGGACATCTCCTTCCCCACGCTCGAAAGACCCTCTTATACAAACACCGTCCGCCCCTGCGTCTGTCCGCGACATTGCCCCCAAAGCAGCCAGACTCAAAGACGCGATCGTCACAGCTCGGCGTCTAACTCATACCACCACCTCTCTCTTCCTCACTTCGAGACGCCTTATATTTGGAAGCCTCGAGCTCTTCCATCGCTGCATCTCCCGCTCCCTCCTGCCAATCCCTTCTCTTCGTGTGCAACGTGTCGGTCTCTCCGCACAACATCTCGCACGACCCCGCCGCCATCGACAAGTCGTAATGGCCGACCTCTACCCAACCTACTCACGCCAGTACCAGCGACAGGACTCGGGCGCCGCGCCCCAGTACCAGCTCGCAGGCGGATCCTCCATCAGTGGCATCATGTATCCGCCGCAACTCACCGCCCAAACAAGCGTCGTCGACGACCAGCAACAACAGCAGCAGTCCAGTCCCATACCAAATGAAGGCTCGAACTCGCCCGTGTCGCAGCCGACATCCTCGCCGAAGCAGGAGTCTCCGACGGCGCAGAAGACAGACGGGATGCCTCAGCAACCCGCAAAACCTCAGGCGACTTTCCTCACAAAACTTTACGCGTATGTTTCCCCTTCTCGTTCGCGTTTTTCACGCTCATCCCGTGCATTCTCGCGCGCACATTCACAGTCTCCTAGAGCGACCAGAGAATCACCACATGATACGTTGGGATCAGGCAGGCGAGCACATCATTGTTGAGCGACCAGAGCAGCTTGCTTTGCATGTCCTCCCCAGCGTCTACCGACAATCCCGCTTCGCTAGCTTCTCCCGGCAACTAAACGTAAGCCGACCCTGGCCCTTCTCCATATACCCCCGCCCTTCCTCCCTCCACACCCGCCGTCTTCTTGGGTGTTATCGAGAACGATGTACGCTAACCTGTGCTACTTCGAATGTAGATCTACGGCTTCATGCGCAAAGTTAATCTCCGTAACGTCGATCCCGCCATCGACGACCCCGACGCCAGCACCTGGTGTAAGCAATCATTCTTGGCCGTTCTAGAGTGCTACACAAACTAATTATCCATCGTATTGTAGCTCATCCGACCCTGAACCGTCATTCACCACCTGAGGTGGTCGCAAACTTCAAACGCCGAGTGCCCCCTCGTCTGCCAAAACCGCGCAAGCGAGACATCACTGCCGACGTGCCCTCCATACCTCCGCCGCGGTCTGCAATCGGTATGGGTCATCTGCCGATCGGTTCTAGTGGGCCAGGGTCCCCTGGCAGACGTCGTGGTTTGTCTGCTCCCGGCTCATTCACCCCTTTGACTCAGCCTGGTGCTGCAGGATGGACCACGAATTATCGTACGGCATTACCGCCTCTGACAGTTCCAGATACACACCCCTCTTCGCTCTCGGCCCATCCGCACAATGGCATGTATGCGCACTCTCACCCGATGACGCCTGCGGACGAGCCGCCCAGCTCGTCGGCATATCCTCCAATGTCCTCCTACTCTGGTGCCACCTCTGCGAGTAATGGTAGAGACATGATCTTACCTTCGCCTTCTTCGTATTCGTACCAAGATCAAAGCTCGCATTGGTCGTATGGATCCAGCGGCCCTCCATCTGCTTCGTCCGGTAGCCTGTCGAGCTTGTTAAACCCGCATACAAGCAGTACAACGAGCTCGTATACTACTAGTAGGCCAACCCCTCACATCAACACATACTCATCCGCGTATGGCAGCCTGCCGACCATTTCCAGGCCTGCTCACCAGGGTGGTGGCTCACCGGAAAGTCGACCCACGACGGGTTATAGTGCATCCTCTCTCTCTTCCTTGCCTACGCCTTTCGATGAGGCTGCACCACACTCTTTCGACTACTCGCGGCCGCCATCGAGTCACAGACCGATAACTCCCGGATCTTCGCGACCAACATCGTCGAAGGCACCTTACCCGCCCCAGACACTGAGCGTACGTCGCGACAGACGACACAGCCATGCGATGTCACCGTACCCTCTGCCATATGCCGATCAACCGTCTTCTGAACGCCCGTCGACTTCGCCGCACCCTGGGGAGAACCAAACTGGTGACGGAGGCTTGCCGAGAGTCCGAAGCATGCAAACAATGAGTGGCATGGGTGGAGTAGATTCGTACAGCTACAACCCCGCGCAAGCGGATTTTGCGTATGGCGCCGTTGACGACCATCACGCGGGCGCCGGCGGCGGAGGTGTGGGTGGGTACGGCAGAAGCGTGAGACCGAGCACGAGTGCTTCAAGTTTGTCGGGGAGCTCGTCGGCTGCCAACACGCCTGGAGCCGATGGAGGATATGGACAGGCAGGACACAATGACAATGTGGATATCAACCGATGTGAGTGAGTCATTTTACTCTTAGTGGCCTGTGTCCCTCATTATCGTTACAATCACTTCCCAATCCCTAACTCGTCCTCAATGCACCTCCAATACTCCCCCTCTATCTAAAGATCCGCATTAAGACGGTAGAAGCTGACGTACGTTCGTTCCCCTCTCTTTAGTCTCTCCGGACTACGGCTTCGTTCGGATGCACGAACACCCGTCCCTCCCAACTTACGCTAAGAACTCGGAGATGTGATTGTTTGGTTCTCGAATTTTGCAACATTGCATGGACTTTCTCTTTTTTTATCTCACCGGATCGACTATACTTCACGTCTTTTCGTTACTTGCAGTTTTCGTCTCAGTCGTATCGTCGTTCGCATGCAACTCTGGATTTCCCGTCTTTGCTAATCGCTCTTGCCTTGTTCCATGTTTATCATGCTGTACAGTCTGTCTCCCTACTTGTCCCTCGCCTCGGCTCAGTCGGCCTCGTCGTCGTTGTTTTCTCATAGAAGGTTTTGCAGTGCAATTGGACATGCAATCAACATGTTTCACCCCTCGCATTGGGTAGCGATCATGCACATGAAGTCGTCATAGCCGTCCCGTCTAATTGCTTGGTTTACAGTTTAAGTTGTAGTGCTACTGTTCCATGCTTCTGAGCCCTCTCACGCATACGCTGACCAGTGTTGGTGTCAGAAGCTCATTGGCACAGCAACGCGAATTTGTAGCCTCAAGATGCCAATCTCGAAGTTCTCGTCGCAAAAGGGCATGATTGCGCACTATCATACCACACTCTGGACTTAATGCACCTCTAGTGCGTTTTTGATAATCATACGAATGACGTTCCTACTTAAACAGATGAAGTGCATGAGGGACGGGAAGACGATATACGATTTAGGAAGGTGACGGCGTTGTGGGACGGGCGGATCTGCGTTTGGTGAGTGGCGGGGATTGTGACCATGAAGAGCGGTGATACAGTATGCATATGCGATGCACTGTAGTTGCGGCCTAATTACGGTGCTGATCATCAAGAAAAGAGATACCGTTGTGGGCTAGGGGAATGGGAGGGAATAGAGGCGGAACGTAGCTGTAGGATAGATGCAGTGGTACTCCATGCCACTGTGTAACATCTGGCCATGACCTATTTCCAAGTTGCCGTGATCTTTGACTTAATTTTGCGACGACGATGTCCAAACCGGTGGCACTGCCCAGCAGCACTGGGATCTGACGCGTACCATCGCGGGAAGATTGCGACCTGAAAGGCTCGCGGGATAGAACGAGTTTCCAAACATCATCATCAACCTTCATCAACTTGTTCAAACATCGATCTCATTCTGCTTCAGGTCGTAAATACAGCATACGACTGAACGCTGGTGAATCACTTAGGCTGTTTGAAAGCCGTTCCGTAATTTCCACCGATGGCCATGGCCACAGGTCTCCTAGGCATCTGTCCATCTTCTTGACCAACTGTTCGCCATGATCCATCTCTTTCCGACGTGCAAGATGCAGTCCTTCGAGTGTGGATTGCGTACCAGGCGCGAGGAGCTTAGCGAGTACCTGCGGTGTTGCTGCGAGGTTACATGTCCACATCTGTCGGAACTTCAGCATTGCCTTTGATTCGGTATAAACGTCATCTTCTCGCGACTTTTCGTCGGATGATTCAGTCGATACTTTGCATATTCAAAGCTTGTAACAAATACACGTCCTGACTTCTCATACGAGTCCGATGAGGCGGATGAGACCGACGAGCCCATCAGAATTCAATGACGGAATAGTGTTCTATACCGAAGGGAGGACGGTTAGGAGAGCGCGGATGGTTACGAGTGAGCAAACGCCGGACCTGTGGGGGACAAAATTGCAGTTACATTGGTCATCGTCGACTCATTGAGGTGCAGGGCTCGAGTTCGCGTATTGATATTGGATATCCTTACCCGTCTATTCATCCACCATTCTCATGTTCCAGAGGGACCCCTCCCCGGAGGTTTAAAGCGCGTGGTAATGCATCACGGTATCAACCTAGCACATGCGATGCAGCCTTCACCGCATGGACCACCCTACTCGGATTACACACTTCCGCACGAAACCCTCTGGTGATCCTGTAGAGGTTCCATGATCTCCGCGACCTCCTACAATTCAGCATTGAAGTCAGCCACATACACCTGATTCGGTACTCCTAATTTCGAGCTCAAAATACACACGACCAATGATCGGAAGTGACGCGCTCTCTCGGGCACGGTGGACACGGTGTCTCATTTCAATTATCTCACCCTATGACTTACCGCACACTCGTTCATCATGCCATGAATCATCATCAGCGCCTGCGTGGAAGTTGTTGCGGAGAGTCGAGTTGCCCCATTCAGAGGTGCTCTGCCTTTGTGGCAACACGGAATGATGCATTGATGGACATGATCGTGATGGGTCACCTGTGCCCGCCGAAGCGTCGGGCACAGCCGGTGCCAGTGCTGGCCTCCTCTGAAAGTGTTCGGTAAATGTACACAGTGTCACACATCGCTATGTCAAGCTATTATGGACGAATAAGATTGTGAGTGCTAATCAGCCAATCCCGGTGAGACCATACGTTCATGTCATTTATCTGCGCAGCATTGAATTCAGATGCTTGTAAGCCAGCTAGCCAACGGAGCCTCTCATTGGCCCTCAGGCTCATCGGGCCAACCACTGGCACTCGGATTGATACCATTGGCAGGCCAATAGGTACCACTGCCACGCTCATACGGTGAGTACAAATTACATGAGAGGTGAAAGTATCGTTTTGCTCCGCGATCCTACTCATCAGTCGCCTAGTAGCTTATGCGCTGGCCGTACCTCTGTTGGCCACCAAGTTACGAATGACGGTTATTTTCATCTCGCGCATTGGACTGTTAATATCCTTGTCTCCGCCCGAAAGACACTCCCTTGCTTGCCGATTTGTAATCGATTGACAACCAATTCACATACAGGATGATCGTCACTGTGACGTATTTCACTGCTCATTTAGTGCATTCTTGTACAAAATGTATCGTGTACTCATGTTGGGATCTCTCTCGGCGTTTTCGTACAATTGAAGGCAAAACAGCATCGAAACGGCTCGATATACAGCAGACCTGGCACGGACGACCTGGATCTATCTCCCGCTGGCATTCCATCTGTGCCTCGCGATTGTCTCTTCCTTCTTCGACACCCTATCTACATCTGCTATCACCGGGCGCCCTGCCAATGATCCTCAAGTTCTCCGAGGCAATATTCAATGTTCCTTACTGTTATAACGCTTCGTGGACTCCATGACATGACAAAGCAAACTCAAAGGTTTTTCCCTGTGACTCCCCTATGATGTCGGCGGTTTCTCATTAGTACTCGCAGTCGGCTTCTGGAGCAGTTTATACTGATTGATCCTTTGCTGATGTGCTCGCCTTCATCGCCGTGACTTTACCTCCCGCCTCGCGTTCAATATGCTTCTCCGTTACGCTCTGGACCGATTCGAAGGCATGCGAAGGGAAGATTCTGTCTCTCTATCTGAAGCAGACGGGAAGAAGAAGTGTTTTCATACCGGTCCGACGTACGAGAATCATTTTAACGAGATTAAGCTCAAGAAAGATTGCTCGTGCGCTGCTTCGGGCCTTCGCCGACAGCCCTTGCTGTGTGTGCTCGAGACCGTGGCCTCATGCGATTTTGTAGAACCCGTCACGGAAGATCCCTCGAATCAGAACCCTCTGAACTTTATGTTGCATACTTGAGTTCCTCCTTCTTTCCGACATTTGTGGAATTCGTCCTTCCCCTTTTTCTGCGGTATGTTCTGCCTCGGAGGGCTCTTGTTCATCATTGTATTAATCCAGAGCCGTATGTACGACCTAGATTCCAAGCCGTAACTCAAGTCTACGTAGTAGTCTGATCGGATGTGTTGGGTGTGAGGCATGACTATTACTTACTCGAGTCCGTTACGTTGCCTATACTCCATTTCTCAGTCTATTTCTCTTTCCAGCGCACTTGAAATGACCATCTCACAGAGAACAACAGACAAATAATAGACAAATGCGAGACCCATTTACAGTAATCGGTCTCGTGTTTGTCACTTGGAACCGACTCGTCAAGCTAGCCTGCTATTGTGGTCGACAGGAGTATCGTCTCCTTTAAATACTGATATCAAGGTTATTAATCAGGCGAGGGTGCTCTGTACAGGTAGCGGAGATGCCAAAGGATGTAGAAACTTCAGCTGAAACCTCGGCCTATTCGCATTTCCCAGTAAATCCACCTTTGTTAGGAATCTCTGGATGTAGCTCCAAAAATTGATCGCTGACGTCTAGCTTCGGCCCATACTGCACGTAGATAGAATTACGGGATCTCGTGTCAATGAGGGAAGGTACACGCGCGAGCTGAAGGTGACGGAACGATCTTGTCAGGACAACAAAGTTGCTCAATGACAATGCTGTCTGCTGTCCGTCTTCTTCCGCGAGACGTTTTCCTCCGAGCTTGACCGGTATGATGAGCTTACGCACAAGCAGTCTGATGAATTTCATACCTGACTGACGTCGACGGCGTAAGTATTGTGTCCAGTGACTATGTCTAAGGCGTAGATTCAGGCGTAGATTAGGTAAAGGGCTGACGTTGGGAATTTGTAGGGCAATGTAGCGATGGTATTCGTTTATTTCCTTGCTTGGTAGATGAATTCAGCAGTAAACGACACATCGCGATCAAAACTGCCAAGGGAGGAGGAGGGAGGAAGCTACGAGCGTCAGTGGCTGAGATGCGCGATCATTGGAGGGCATACCGAAACGGGAGACTCCACGTGGAGCCGACTGTATGTAGAGTCGGCTCTATGTCACAGTCACGCTAAGGGAGAACACAACTTGTAAGGAGATTCTCGAGGAATAAACAACAGAGAAAGTATAAGCGACTCTCATATATGAATAAATATTGTATGGTAGTAGATATAGATGTCGTACTGATCAGGAGGTGGCAGTATTGACGCAGTGCGGAGGTGGGCGTGATCGTGTGACATCTTCACCACCGGTCACGCTCTTCGAGAGAGTCAATGTGAGCAAATGCCAATCCCATATGATATGCTCTGGTATATTAAAAACGCAAGAAGAGCCTCAAGGCTCCACCTACCTTGGTTCTGTAGGTGCTGATGAGTGCTGGGTACTTGGGCCGTCCATGTCACTGTGTCAGCCGCACTCAAGACTTGAATGGTCGTCATTAGAAGGGATCGAGAATATCATTCCAGTGTCAATTGAGAATTTGGGGTATTTATGGCAGAATGAAGTTTGTACGGTTGGATGAAACAGTTATTTTACGTGCAGGCATTGCATACAACAGTGCCGACGTGAAGGAGGCAGAAGTGAAGCGTGACGGCGCAGTCACGTACGCCTGCCTTTTTAGGCAACGTAGAAGCGTAGAGCCGACTCTACCGGCCGGCTGCGCCGTAGAGTCTCCGGATTCGGAATGTATTGGATCAGAGTGATGGGCCTGTGTTTGTTTGAACTTGTGGGCGTGGTCGGTTTGAACCTTGCGCTTCCGCGTCGACGACTTCACTCTTGGCCGCCAGGCTATCCCTCTTTCGACTCTCGGCGTCGACCTCCATCTTGTCCCTCATACTCAGCGGCCCCCTCCGGTTGTTTGAACTCTGTGCCAGCTTCAGATCTGTTGATTACCTGGCTTGCGCCCTGCTTTGTTCCGACTGCAAGCGTCAACTGGCATCTCTGACGCACAAAAGTTCTCATCCACTGGTCTTGGTTCGCCGGTCTTTACGACTTCACGCCCTTTGCTTAGACATCGACGCGTGAAAACCCGATACCAAGCTACGCAAGATCCCTCCTCGTAGACTCCCGGAGTGAAAGAGAGTACAAGTATACCCGTGTCCTGCACAAATTATGGACTCCTCCACGCTCGAGCGCCTTGTCAACCAGTGTAGATCAAATGGTGTGTACACTACCGACGTTTCACTGACAAGTTGTATCTAACAAGCTTTATGCCATGACGATACGTAAATAGATGTCGATGCGAGGGTGGACGCGGTGACTAAGCTGCAGGCTGAGTTTGAGGCCGGTGTCGAGGTGCGTTGGCATACCTCGATGCAACTCGTACATTATCCTGAGTTGGCATACATGTAACTACAGATTGCAGACCCAGACACTCTCCTTACAGCCTTGAAGGGATGCCTTCGTACGCCAAACCAGCACCTAACAACCGCCACACTCTCCGCCTTGCCCTCTCTCATACCTCTCCTTGTCGCTCGTAATGCAGCTGGTCATCATGCGTCTTCGTCCACTTCCCCCTTTACATCAACTTCATCTGCTTCTGGATCTGTCATTGATGCACACGCACTTCGTCAAGTTCTACACGCTCTGCTTCCCGCAGGAGGTATCATCGAACGCCTTGGCGATGCTCGCGAACGGCCACGCGATAAGGCTCGCGAAACTTTCGCTATGCTCGGCGGGTATGCTTATCGATGCGGTGCCGTATCATCGAGCATCCGTGGAAAGGATGCGAAGGGTGGACCAGAGACACCCCTAATGATATTCGAGCGATTCTTGAAGGAAGCAGGATTGGCCAGCAAAGTTCCTAGGGTGAGGGAGCAATCCATCCTGACGCTGGTACAAATTAGGCGGTCGCATCATATGTTTCCCATCCGTCCGTATCTGCCATCTCTGGTTGAAGCGTTAGAAGACTCGGACCCTAGTGTGCGGGGGACGGCCGGGACGTCTGTGGTAGAGTTGTTTACCGGGCCTGGGGTAACGGATGCTGCACGAGCCGACCTCAAGAAGGAGATGACAAAGAAGGGTGTGAGGAAGACGATTGTGGAGAGCATACTCGCGAAGGTTTTGGCTGGGGGAGGGGCAAGCACTCCAGCAGCGAGCGATGCAGGTTCCGAGAACGGTGATCCCGCATACATTGCGCCTAGCCAGTCACTGAGCAAGAAGCCTGGTTTGGCGAATAGCATGTCGAGGTCCGTTAGTCAGCCGAACGTAGACAAATCGCGGCCTGCTAGCCGCAACGCTGCCGCTCCTGTTGAAGGAGTAACAGGAGGCGTGAGCACTGCCGAAGTGAAGCCAGCCTATGTGAGTTCTATGCATCGTCTTAGCGCAGTCTTCAGGCCTAGTGATAATGATACATTGCATTAGATTGCGTCAAGTCGAGATCTCGAGAACGAGTTCGCGTCTATGCTCAAACATTTCGAAGTATGCACCCGATTTGCCTTCCTGTTCTCCTTGGCGCTTACATGATCCCAGGGTAAAGAGACCGAACACAACTGGGCGCCTCGTGAAAAGGCGGTCCTTCGTGTGCGAGGGATGCTCAAAGGTGAAGTACACGAAAGGTTCAATGAAACCTTCATGCACGGCCTCAAGCATGGCTTCATGGATGCTTCTTTGAAGACGGTCAGTTGAAAAGCTGTCAATATGTAGTCTTTCACTGATCCGTTGAAGTAGCTGGCCAGTTTGCGTACCACAGTCGCCGCCAACACCATTTCTCTGTACTGTGAACTAGCTACAACACTAGGGGTGGCATTTGACCCGTTCTGCGATATGGTATACACGCACCTATTTCGGATGGCGAGTTTAACGAAAAAGGTCATCGCGCTGCAGTCTCAGGCCGCCGTAGACACCATTATCCACGCAGTCTCACCTCAAGCTCGTTTGCTTCTGTCTCTCTGTTGGAACGGGATCCAGGACAAAGCAGTGCAAATGAGGACGTATTGCATCGGCCACCTGAAAGTTTTCCTCGAGGTTCACGGCAGTCGCGCCCGGAATACCATCGAGGGTGTAGGCGGCGTTGAGACTATAGAGAAGTGTTTGAAGAAAGCTTTAGCCGATGCTAACCCTGCTGCGCGGGAAATTGGTCGTTCGGCCTTCTGGGTGTTCAACAATGTATGGCCAGAACAAGGACAGGCACTTATGGCCCGCCTCGACAATTCGTCCAGGAAACAATTAGAGAAGGCATGTCCTGATCCTCAGCTTGCGGCTGGCCTACAGGCAGCGTCGGTGCAGACCCCAGCGACCAAGAAGTCCAGCATCGCGGCCGCTATCGCAGCCAGTCGTGCGAAAGCCAAGGCTATTGCAACGGCACCACCAACGCTGAGACATCAAGCTACGTCTCAGGCGCGAACAACGTCGCCTCCTGCTGCCAAGAGGCCAACATCGCCCTCTTTATCTAACAGCCAGTCTACTGGATCTGTGCGTGCTGCTTCCCCTACCAGCAGATCTCCTCCACGCTCGAGAATCTTATCCGGTGGAGGGATGCCTCGCACAGTTAGCGCTGGCTTCGTCCCAAATCGAGAAGCTACACGGGTTCCTTTGCCTGAGTCACCGCCTTCTCCGACACCAGAAAGTACGTTCCGCCGTCGGATGTCCTCTCCATTGGTCAGCTCCCCGAGTCCACCCAGCACGACAACTGTACGCCGTGCCACTCAAACTGCCTTGCCTTCTTCTCCATCGCCGCCCCGTTCAAGTCTGTTACAGACCAACGCACACACTCTGCCTCGGGGAGCTCCCCGCGTGCCACGCGAGTCTGTAAATATTTCGGCACTATATGGAAATACCGACGATTCACTTCTTCTCGCCTCGAATATTCCTATCCCGCAGGATAGCGACTCGGACATGGACATCGATGATTCTATCAACTTGGTCTCTTTCTCTACACCGTATGAGATGTATCCGCCGGAGCGTGCACATCCTCAGGCTAGGTCTGCCGCCTCATTTTCGCCGCACTCGAGCAGCTCGCGTCCGCCTCTCTCCCACGCCTTGTCGACGGGCACGAGTTCGCCCCCCGCAGGTGTACCACAACCTATGGTGGAAGACGCGATGCGAGCGCGTGCCGAGCAGGCAGAGAGCGCCGCAGAACGTCTACTGGAATTAGTGGTTGATCCTGAAGAGGAATCACAGTCGACCACCTTAGTTTCATCCTTACTACTCAGCCACAACGGCGATTCGATCGCGCGGTCTACGCACCGAGTGCCGTCGAGACCATCTACAGGATCCGTAAATCAACCGAGACCGGCCCCTATACCGCAACCACCAAAGACACCTGTCAGTAAGGGTTCAGCGACGGTGCGGAAGGTGTCGCTCTTCCAGGATAGCCCTGCATATAACAGAAAGACATCAAGCTCAATATTTGACATGATTAATGGCCAAAATAATGACAGCGTCTGGTGGAGCAAGCGGATGGCCCGTACGTATCATCATCTTATGCCAGCTATGAGGAAGTTGACTGATTTATCCTCCATGGCCACTTCCGATTTTTCGGATCGTCAGTGTTCAACGAGCGGGCCATGATCCCAGAGGGAGAGCTTTCTGATCGGAAAGAGGAGTTAAATGGGTATATCTCCTCACTGGAGGAGGGGCTCGCGGATGTCCTCGTGCTGAAGAAGCTGGCACATTTCTGCAGACAGAATCCTGTGAATGAGCCCATCTCCCCAATTAGTCCGGACTTTTCCGATCCCTCGAGCCCGTCTCCTTTGTTTGGCCGCACGCGCACGTTACCATCACTCAAGTCGGACCTTTGGCACCAGGACAAGACCTTTGAGCGGCTGTTTAACGTCCTTGTGCAATATTTGGACCCTGCCAGGGTACGTGGTTGTTACGTGCCTTGCGGTTTTCGTATCTCCGCTCTCAGTGAATAAGTACTGTTTGTACTGACTGTTTGAGTGTAGCCTACGACCGAATTGGAGTATGGGCTTATAGTGCTGTGGGAGATCTTGGAGTCTCAAGCACCGTTGCTCGAGGGCCGAGAGTCCGACGTTTTCTCTGCATTGCTCCATGTTAGGTATAGCGGACATCCAACGGTGAGTTTGTTTCGTGATCTTCTCAGTATGTTTGACGTGAGCCAATCGTGACTCATACATCATGCCAGGTGATGCAAGCTACTACAACATTCCGAGACACTCTCACATCGCGTATCGAACCGGTGTACGGTCTAACGACGATGCACGCGTGTCTGCATACATTCAAGGAGTCCCCTCTACCTCCTCTAGCGGATATCGAGACGAAGAACGGTACCTATGCGTTTGGATTGATTGCTCTGGGAAAGTTCATCCTCCGTTTACCGGCGGAAGTCCTAGAAGATGAACTCCCCCGATTGAGGGCGACGCTCACTTCAGTGAGTACCCTATAGTTAATTGTATACTTCAGAGCGGTTCTCACGTGCTATTAACCAGGCACTGACCGACACGAGCTCTGACTCGTCCCTTGTGGTACGAGAAGCTGCGGCTGCATCGATCATCGCTGCACAATTAGCGTTGCAAGATGAGGCACAGTTGTTCGCTCTATTGGCCGGTCTACCGGAGGATAAAAAGAACCTTTTGGCGTATCTCTTCGACAAGCATGGGTGCCGTAGTCCTTCGGGGAAGCCTACCCCACAGGGCATGGAAAAGCTCGAACGTGAGATGCGCCGCTTAGATAACCGTACGAGCCTTCCACCGCGATCGAGCGGGCTGTCTACGTCACTAATGTCTACGTAATGCGAGACTTTGCGTATATCTGGTTCTTGATGATTTCCGTATACCTAGTGAATTAGAGTATCAATAACTGTCTTTATGGCATATCCTTCCTTATTTCTTTCCCTTTCACTCCAGTCATTCGCAATTGTTCTCTCACTATTGTTATCGTAATTGCCGTGTTCCAGCCATGCTTTCGTGTCGCATCGCGTTATCGCACTTATTCCTTCCCGTATTTTGCCTGTTATTATAAATACATTGAACGAAATTTACTATGCAACTGAGTTCAGAGTTCGGTGGTATATATCCCATGCATCATGCTTTGTGTTGCGCCAGCAA
This sequence comes from Irpex sp. Y119-03, assembly GCA_037042295.1. NCBI lineage: Eukaryota > Fungi > Basidiomycota > Agaricomycetes > Polyporales > Irpicaceae > Irpex > Irpex sp. Y119-03. Next base: position 52,443 of record JAXQKB010000142.1, on the reverse strand, counting down.
TTACATTGTTGATTTCATACTACCGTACCGTGCAGGCGCAGGTTCGTATGACTGTTTCCACACTTGCGGACCAAGTTTTGCGAGTCCTTGAGCCAACTCCGACGCTCGCGAAAATAAAAGAAATTAGTTTCCTGCTATTACATCTACTGACTACTATATACTTGAATCCCCATGACATTCTGCAAGATGAACAAAGCAATCCACGGTCAACAACGTAAGTGTCGAGATCCAGAAGAAGCTCCTTCACGGTCATCAACAACAGTTCATCGCCGACGGGATATAGATTTGTATATCCAAACGTAACTGTGAAGGTCAATGTCGCGACTATAAGAACAGCTTGAGCATAATGTCAGCCAATTGAGCAGGGAAGAAAGCGTACCCCTTAGTTGTCCTTCTGGGGCTCCGCTGTGTTTAAGCTTGGACGCGGTGCAGACGGAGTGAAAAAGTCCATCTTGATCCCCCTAATGAACGGCTGTCGTGGATTTGGCAAGCCAAGAGTGGCCACCTCCTCCGGATCCGCCTCGACCTTGGGCTTTCGTGGCCGATAGTTGACGGAAGTGCGCCATTGCTCCTTCGTGATCAATACACGTTTGAGCTGACTGCGAAGATAGATGTCCTTCGAGGCCCAGACACGACGGCCGAGTTTTTCCTTCACACGTTGTGTTGTGCGGCCAACAACGTCGACCATGCGCCGCTCGAGGATGAGGAGACGAGTATATTCGCGGCGAAGAAGATGTAGATGGAGGTTTGGACTGAAGTGTTTGACTCGCGGAACGCAAGGACGCGACGTCGTAGCTGTAGATGATTCATCGCCATCGGGGCCCTCTTCTGTAACTGGTTTTGTCGTCTCCAACACAGGGGAAGACCGAGGAGCGACCTCATGAACGGAAATAGCTCCATCCTCTGAGATGCGTTTGAGCGGTGATGAGAGGGAGGTAGATTCGGATGTTTCTTCTACCAATGGCGCAAGCTCTGAGGGTGAATGGCAATCTTCTCCGCGTTCAGCAGCACGTTCTTCATCACGCTTCTCAACGATCCGACGGAAGAAAATGATATCTGCCCTTCTTCGCCGCTTCATCCTATATAGCATATGTAACGTCCACCGCATCATAGGAATTTTCTTTTGTCTGTTGGTAAGACCGTAAACAGACTGGAGCATCTTTGTCGTGAACATGAGACGAGGCGCATTGACTAGGCGAATATCTACGTGCTCCTGAGACAATGCAGCGCGCAGCGCCTTCTGGTGTTCGCGATCTGAGCGGTAGGCTTGATAAAGGTAATGTCGAGCGAAGGGGGCATGGTCGTTGCGGGATATCCACTTGATGAGTCGCTCGTAAGTTAGCGTATTTGGCTCAGCATGCGGCGGAGTAAATGGCGCGACTTCGGGTCGGTCGTCGCCAAAGTCATCATCTGCGTCGTCCATATAGGAAGAGTCGCGTGTAGAAGATACTCCTGCTGGTAGAGGTGTCGTGAGGACCTCGAACGCTTGTACAAGCTTCGATATGCGACCTTTGCGTCCAAGGAAGTCGACGGTGTTATTCAGGGCGGAGGTAGTGAACGGGAATGGATGCAAGGGGGAAAACGAGGATGATGGTGATTCGCTCGAAGACGTGGTCCTATCCCAGAACTCCAGCGGTGGCCGATCCGGATATGCCAGATCAATACCGTAGGCCAGCCGCATCAATCTTTCAAAAGGCTCGTCCTCGAGAGCCTCTCCTATGATACGAAAGCACGTGTCAACGGTTGCGCTCGTCAGTTCTACTTTGTTCTGTTCCATCTCCTTCAAAAGCTTGAAGACAAGGGTCGAGATTCCTGAGGCGAGCTTCGGACGGTCCTCGTGCCAGGTAGGGAGCGTAAGGCGACGGTATAAGGCTTGAAGACACAGCTCATACGCCTTAGCTCGTTTCTCCAGGCCAACTTGTGACATTTCCCGCAGTACCTGGAGAGCTCCAATGTGCTGTCCTACTGCTGCAAAATGCCGCAGGACGAAGTAATAGTCCGACGTCGATGGCGTATACCCCGCTTGGCGCATATTGTGAATGATTGCCTGGAAGCGAGCTTCATGCGGATGGGCGGCACGTATCTTCTGCTTTTGTTGCATTCGTATGACTACACCGTACCGCGCCTGAGCCAATGAAGTGGTGCATCGTCTGAGGACTGTCCGGTGTATCTCCAGAGGAATCTCGTCCGGACGCAAGAAGTTGAGTAGGTCAACGTACGAAGACCACACACGAGCCCGCGTGAAATCCTCCGACTCCAGATTCCTCTTGAAAACCTGCAACTTCTTCCACCTAATAGACTCCTGTTGCTTCTGCCTGACCGCCAGAGGATTGAAATCCAGCACACCCGAGGTCGGAGTGAGCACTGCCGCGGATTTGGCCTGTGGTGTCGTGTGTAGGCCACGCGCGATGCCTGATGCGCATGCCTGAGTCAGCCTAGGAGTTGTAATTCTGGTCCTCAGGCATATTCGAGACATTGACGAGCTGGAGAGGACGAGCTAGAGCATACGAAAGTGTTGAACAGCTCAGACGTAGCACTCGCTCAATATTCCTACCACCGACACTTCCGATCAAAAATTGGGCCCACGTGGTTGTAGCGCCCGTTTTAACTGGCTTGAATGAGTAGGCTTGAAGCTTGAGTGCTGTATTCGATTGCTACAACTCGAATTTCATTTTTCTTGGCATATTTCGATGCGTTTACGCTATACAGAGCTTTATGTAAATCTTATAAATCCCTTTTGTACACGACGACCCTCTCCCTGTTAACGTGGACCGGTGAACTACGTTCTGGAACCTTATCCAGGACTTTCGTCCATCCATCGCCCAAGACTTCGTCGTAATGTTCAGGCCTAACAAAGAACGGAGGACCGTAGTCTTGAGGCGGGTCTATTGGAAATACCAACAGCACGAGATAGCCACCAGGCTTGATGAGAGAACTTATCTTCTTCCCCCAATCTTTCCGGAGGGAAGGGAGAATGGCCACGAAGAACCTGGCCCGCCAAAACGCAAGGTGAGCTGACATAAAACCGACTAACAGATACAAAACCCCCACTCACGTATAATCGTATATGAGATCAAAGCGTTCCGCGTCCGGCACCTCGAATGAGAAAAAGTCGTGTTGTTCAACCGACACTTTGCCAGAACCTGCCGTTGTTTCACGAGAGGCCACAAGCCTAGAAGAGCATAGTCTCAAAGACAAGCATACTTCTGGTGCTTCGGTACGGCTTACTCTTCTGCTCCCTTTACCGCAGTCGCCGAAATATCGATGGCTAAGGTATCCAGACCGAGCTCGTTTGAAATGTAGATCGCATCATATGCCTGTGTGGCCGAATGTCATGAGAAGTGGATCGTAACGACAAGCAGCCACGTACTCGTCCACATCCCGGCACGAGTGCACGACCCGCCTTCGGGAAGTCTATCTCCGATGACTTCAACAAGTCATAAAATGCTGGTTGGACTTCACCGACGTCCCACGGCGTCACATTAGCTTTCCTGCATGCAGAGAAATGATAATCATAAGAATTCGGCCTTTAGGGCCATCGCGGTAGAAGAGAACCACAGACCAAGCCTCATCCCACCCCCGTTTGTGGTCTTCTGCGATGAACTTCCTGACCCGCTCTTGTACTGTAGGCTGTACTTGCGCTTGTTCATCCATGATTTCCTGATGTCTATCAGAGATAGAGAAGTCGAGTCAACATTCGCAGGGACGACGTAAAGGCAAGACAGTGGCTAGACCACTTATGGCTGTGGAAGATACGCATAGTCCGTAGTGTACTCGTGTAATACCACCACACTGAGCTCGAGGACTGGAGTAGCATCTGATATCATCGCACCCGACTCCTGCACAAGGCGACCAACAGAAATTATTGTAGATGACGTACTCGGCGGACGACCGTGACACCGTCCCACGAAATGCCCTGGAAGGACCCAAACGAGGGCCTACGCAGGTATGTCGGGCGGGGTGCTGCGATGACATTATCATGACCACCCTGCCATGATTTCCAACCTCGTCGCGCCACGGGTAAAAGGCAGCCTACCTCACCTCAAAATTCTAGACCAACTTGGAGTCACCGTAAGATTAGCTGAAAGCCTAGCAGCTCAAGTGGGAGTGAGCCGGTCCCCCGTTCAAGCTCAAGTGTAATCGGAGGATCGCATCAACCCCAGACAAAGCTAAGTACCTATAAGTCGGTGATGGCGATGAGGTAAGGCGGGGGCTTTGTGGCGCTGTGGTTCGTCGGCGATATCCGCACAATCTTCATGGCCGCTCAATGTAAAATTCCAATCTCCGCCCGTTTACTCACGATGGGAAGTTGTGAAAGAACAAAGCGCTCGAGGATGCTGGAAATCGATTTTCACACACTCCAATTGTATCCTGACTTGACCGATTACGGGCCACGTAGGGCCATTTCGGAACAGCAGGCTACATCTTGTACTACATCCTTCCCCTACTGTTAGATTCCTACGGCTAGTTGACATTTTACGGCTGCGTGGTACTACGTCTATGGTAGGATGGAAGCCAGCTCGGATGACGGGTGACAATAATCATTCTGGAAGATGGCCGTCGCGCTGACATACGCTCTTCCGAGACTATACAGAGACAGGGAGACGTTATGGTCCACTTTAGATTTCTACATCCAAAGGAGATCTTGGCATAGTGCGCTTGACGTAACAGTCAAGATCGCATATCCTTCAAGTTCGTACACGGGCCAGGATCAATATCGCCAACGCTGGGTAGTTTCACTGTGTGCAGACCATCATCCGGTGGGTTGATACATAGAGCCATATTAAACCTTGACCGCCATAATCATCAGCAAGATACCCAAACACCGGATGCGGTTCAGTCAACTTGAACGTCTATCTGCAGTTCTCTTGCCAGCTGACCGAGTCACTAACGGTCGGACGGGTTATCTAGCTCTGAGTTGCCTGATCAAGTGGAATCTAGAGTATTGGGCAGCGCTTCCAGACACTGGTGTCCATTTCCGGTCCATCTTTCAGTAATAGCAACGTGCTCACAACCTGCGGGCGAACGATCAAAGACCGAGGCTGAAGCTTGAAGCCTGAAGGCCGTTACGGTCTTCGGAATGGTCTGTCCTAATGCTAGCTAGCACAGAGAGACTGGAATCATTGGCCAAAGGGTTACGTTATTGGCCCCTAAAAGCCTGTTATGAGTGAAATAATTGCTCCAAGCTGCCACGATCCGAGAACATTTGCCGCGAGCATTGCCCATTGCAGACGGATTTTCGTGCCGATTTGGACGTCAGAATTGAACCGATATTCGGCACAGAAGGACACAAGTGCCCTATTGTCAATAAAAAGACATCGGCGAGCTTCCATAGCTGTATCACGGAGCCAGGCGCACAGCACAATGAAAGAATAGGATGGACCGTACGTGTGACATGGTGTTTTCACACAGAAACTAATAAAGTGGGTTCTGGGAGAATGTCCGGCTGACAGACTCACTCGGGGTCCTGACACTTTCATGCGGATCTTCGTCCTTCTGATCTGAGGTGCTGCGTCTCACTGGACATGTAAATAGAGTGCAACCGTCGACATTCAGTCACACTGCATAACGCACGCACGCATGCGGACATGCGCAAAAAGGGTGTACAGCCCTGTCGGCGGTCATCTGTGTGAATGAAAACATGAGTGATGACCACAGGTTACAACAACGTAAAGGGACCGGTTCCGTATCACTTTCTGATGTCCTTGTTATATTACCAAGCGTGTGGGGATACCCTGCCCTCCTTTGTATGTCCAATCGTGCCGTCGCTGATATCACCACTGGCAGTGCCGCACTGAGCATTCAATAGCTGTCGCCCATTTATTTGTGATTGTTCTTTGTCCAATCTGGCGTCCCGTCGTACTTGCAATGTGTCCTGGTTGGCTGATGTTGTTAGAGAGACCTGAGTGGAAACTCTATAGCAGCGAGGAGAGGAGGCAATACATCCATACTTGACGTACCGCAGATTCATTGTGGGCTTGAATTAAACGCTCTCGTATCAACGATGCGCCCAATACACGATGCGCAGTCGCGCGGTGAAGTGATTGTTATAGAACAGTCGAGGACCGGTTGTCTGGTATTCCGTGCTTGGGGCTCGTTCTGGTTTCGGTGAAGCACTAGACTGTATAGGCTATACATGTTATATCGTGGATCTGAATCTTCCTCTTGTGTTCCGTAAATTCGAACTGTCATTGGTTAATTAATGCGATTGGTGTTGATGAGTCAAGGGCATCGTGGCGCTTTACGATGCATGTTCACAAAGCTCTGGCCGACGCCTGTCATGGGTAGTGGGGTTGCTCTTATGCAACGATGCACGTTTTCTGCGCTGTCAGTGCCAGACAAGCTCACGTATACTTTGATGATCTGTTCGCGGACAGCCGAGCCGACGACTGTATGCCAAGAAGTCTGGCGGCGACTTTCCATTGTTCAACGATACGGGAAGCGCACCTACGGTACGGCAGCAATACCCCTGATTCGCATTCACTAGACTTCCGTTGTTCTGTGAATACAGAGCATATCTCATCAAGATACGAGCTGAATAAGCGCGGGAGCTTTACCTTCGTATGCATGCCGTGCTAGAATATTGTGGCGGGCGTAGCGACGGATTAGCCGACAAGCCACCAGTGGTGGCTGATGGCTATCGGTCCATTATTTTGGATATTATCTTGCATAATAGTAGGGTATCAAGAAAACACAGCCAGTGTAGGGTACTGGTAAGTATTCCAGGTAAAATCAGAACGTCCGAATGGCATAAGCAACACAAATACAAATAAGAGAGTCCTGCAGTAGCGTGGTTAGATCTGAGCTCATGGACAGCAATCTTGTGGTGCTTACATTTGCAAACATTTCTTGTATTACCACGTCAGAGTCCTCCCAATGGCAGACCATATCCGCTCTGGGGCGGACGAGAAACAGTATTATGGCGTTCAGAGGCGTTAAGAAATCGAAGGAATTTGAGACACACCTTCCTCCCTGTCCCAAGTTCTCCGTGATTTGTGTCGTAACGATGAATTTACTGACAATAGCTCATCAATCAGTTTCTCTCAAGCAATAGGAGACGGCTAGTTAGAGAACTGACAAGCCTTTAGGTTGGATTTCTGCATATCCGCGAAACCATCAGCCACAGCTAACCCCAACGCAAGCAAAACCCCACCACACACCTAGCATTCTCTCCTTCACACGTTCCCCAATCTCTTTCATCCACTGCTTCACACGCTCACGTTCACGTGCAGGTGGCCATACCGCGGACGACAGGTTAGTTTGCAACAGCTTCTTCACGTAGGCGCGTAACAAGTCCGCATCGAAGTTTGGCCTTGGGGATGGGGCTCCAGATCGAGGATTGGAGGGGGAGAGGAGGCCAGAGGGAATCATGATGGTAGCGGTAAACTTGAAGATTAACGCATGCGTCGAGAATGAGAAGAGAAAGGCAAAGGTCGCGTAGTCAGGCGCGCCGCCGTCAGTTCGAAGCGTAGTGGCCGTAAAAGGCAGGCATACCGTGCTTACACGCCCAATAAGCGCCTAATTATGGGCGCCCTTCAAAGTAATCACGTGGATTAATCAAGTCGGTTTCCGGCGTCTGTCACGGTCTCCTCGCCTATGAGCGTGTCAATTTCCTGCGCAGACGACGGTGAATCGTACGTACAAGGCTTGTCAACGCTCTTGGACGATAACCACCATGTCCTCAATCTCGTTTCCTCACGCGGCGCACGACCACACCGCCTCGACCGCCGAGTCGTCCATTCACGGGGATGGCTACTTCAATGAGTCCAACGCAGCGTTCGCGACATCATCAACAAGCTCGTTCCAGATGAACCCCTTGTCTCAACATCCACCTAGAACACCTCGGGCTTCTATCGTCTCTTCGCACCATGTTTATGGTGGCGATATCTACACGCCAAAGGAAGAAAACATTGAAGACCAGCCAGAGTACTTCACGGATGATGAAGAGGACAAGACACACCAGGAGGCAAGAAAGAAAGTGAGAAGGGAGGCTATATGGAGAGACATGTTGAAGACAAGCTACGGGAGAGATAAGGCCTTTGTGCGTGTCTCTGAGGTCTAACACGCGAAGCTCGCAATTGACCAATACTTGATGTGGCGTTCAATACACAGAAAATACTACAATACAGCATGCGACTGTATCTGCTATTCCATACGACACTATCGAAGTCGCGGTTTATCCGGTTCTCTCAACGCCCGTCATGGGAGAAAGCGTTAGTCAAGCGGTTCGAGACCGCTATAGCTCACTTCTCTCTCACAAGGTCAGTTATATGACGTATGCTCGCTATCTGTGGGTACCACCATTCATACAACGACCCCTAGAAAACTTTTGATTCTCTTCAATTGGCTCTCACCTCTCGACGAGATTCTTGCTCAACACGCAGAAAATCAAGCTATTTCTACTTCCCGATCATCCAAGTCTAAGCCTAAACCTTTCCTCCACACGTTTCTCCATTCCTCACCGCCAACCCTCCTCGAACTCGCAAACGGACTGTCGGATGATATTTACACACTCTCGCGAATAGGCTTGATAGGCAAACGCAGTGGAGAGCGCGCAGCGTACTATGCTGATTGGTGCTGGTTCTTCAGCACGCTCATAAACTTGGTGGAGAATGCCGTTGAGAGAAATTTGATTAGCGAGCAACAAAGGCAAGGTACTGTAGATGACACTCACTGTGTTATGAACGAAACTGACAGATAATTTAGTTGAGACAAGACTCTACGACGAGTCAATGCTGAACGCATCAGCAAAATCGAACCCTAAGGCGAATACGCAAGACGCGAAGGAGCTTGCGCGATTACACAGGCAGGATCATTGGATTGTCATGAGCCGGTGGAAGTTGATAATGGATTTGATCTTTGTCTGTGAGTATTCGTTGCACCCTGTCCCCCGAATCTTGCCTCTATACTACATTGTTCCCCATGCTGATCTTTGTAATCCATATGCAGCGTATAACGTGTTCAACTTGAAAAAGGCAAAGTCTCAGATTCAGACCTTCACAGGTCTGTCGGCAGCCATACTCAGGTAAGTAGCGATTTCTTGCTCTTAGATATCCGACTGATGGTCGTTCTTGTAGTACCGCCAAAGCATATGAACGCCACAAAACCGATCTTATCAAGGCAACTCTCAAGTATTAATTCCGGATACCCTGGTAATAGATATTCTGTGTGCACAGATGTGCATGTCATATACCCTTCTTGCTTTCGATTTCACTACTTATTGCTATCGGTATCTAATATAATAGTTCGATTTCTCAGGCTCCCTCTTTGACGGATAACAGGTTGGAGCTCTTGCAGCATAGTGCTTAAAGTATGTAGTGTGTTGTCGTATGTCGTATGTGCTCATAATCTACCCTAATCACTCCACGGCGAAACGCAGGATGAGCAGTGTCTATGTGCAATTGGGCGTCGCTCTTACAACGCTCCCTGGAGCTCACTTGAACTAGTCTAAGGTGTACATCTGTGTTGCTGCTAGTACCGAATCGAGCAGGTGCGCTAGACAGTTTTGAAGTACTCATGTAGGTGTATAGACATTTGTGACTCCCTTTTGTATACTTGATCACAACAACTGGTGCGGTACTATGTCATGAAGCTCGTCAGTGGTATGAGTACATGCACTCGGCCCACATTTGACACAGTCAAGCACACATGCCAGTGGTACGATTTGGAAGAGCCCGACGCGTGCGGGTTGTCATGCATGTCAGTAAACATGCATCTGGTCTTAAGGAACAGCGACACAGCCAAGACGTTGTAAGGGGGCCAAACTTAATCTTCACATCATAATGACTTTGTCAACAAGCCTACCATATCTTACTCCGCCATGGTGTATCCCGTACACTGGTCTCCCTACCCTCATTCATGTTATGCATTGATGTCTGTACTTACACACTCGCGGGGTTGCGTGCTCTTGGAGAACGTATGGCGAGAGCGTTTCAGCCATACAAATTCGACCGCTCTCCGATGTCGCGGGTAGACTCGAATGATAGACATGGCTCTTTTATCGCCGGTGTAGGAATGTAGAACAGAGACCTGCGTTGAAACGTTTCCTATGTTTACCGAATGTACATCACACATCACACGCATCGTGTGCTTCTCCCAAACGCACACTGACGTCTCCGCCTACTTTTCTCCCAACGGCAAAAAGGAAGTGCAATTGGCTGTCAGCAACCCAGTACGTTGGCTCTTGATATGCCGGCGGATGGTGATACTTTTGCAAGGGGTCGGAAGTACGCACCGGCCACAGTATCCCTGTCCAATCCGATCTATGAACCGCATCCTACTATTTGGACACCAACGGAAGAAAGTTGTAGTAATGCGGAGATTATCTGACATGATACAGCATGAAGTTACCGTGTTCACCCATATATCTGTATTCAGGCTTCTCTCCCCCGCATCGATGATGAGCCGGAGCCCTGTCAAGCCACGGACCCATTCTGAGGCAAGATGAAACGGCGGCGATAGACAGAATAGGGCAAAACGATATATATAAGAGATAAGCTGTGTTTGTATAGAGACCTATTTGGATTTGACTTGACGTAGTGATCGACCTCACATATCAGGAATATGAACCAGCTGGCGGTAGTAAACGGTTTCGCGAGCATACTTGACACACGGTTGGGGAGTGGGTACCTTGCTGCGACGCTGCGTGCGAGTGTGTAGATGCCCGGCTCCGAGCGCAGTCGGTCAATAGCGCATGGACATCGTGAGGGGACTAGGTGAGACGTGAGCTTGTTGAGGCAGCATCCCGTTTGGCTGAAGTTTTCGGCCATCGTGTAAAGGAGGCATTAAGTTGTCCACAATGTGCGTGGACCGTCTAGGAGCCCACGCTGTGATGGTATGCAATGCATATGCACAGATGGACTGCTATAGTCTTCTGGGACGGTTTCTTCCCGTGAAGTTGTTGAGCATCCACTGATGATCGATGATGTTTATCAAACCGCATACTCTTAGTTATGTTGTTTGATGCTGCAAAAAGGTGACGTCTGACTTACCAGTGCCGGTTTATGTGCGACTACATCAAACTAGATGGGAGGGGTCTACGGCAGCTACAAACATTGTGACGGGCTATCTTTCACTCGTGTTCCCATATACTTCTTGAATCTACGACCACCATTACTGTAAATCAGTTGTATAGTCAATACCGAATCTAGCTTAATATAGCTCACTAACCGAAAGACTGGCAGACTGCTCGCTTGTGCAAGGGGGGGGGGGCGAAGGGGGGTAGGAGTCATAGGTTTTGCTTGGGGTACTCAGCGAAACATCGTGTATATCGGGGTTGAGACTTTGGGTACTGATAAACGCACTATTTGATCCAAACAGCCGTTATGAGAGCTTGAGCATCGGAAGCTTGCCCGCAGGAAGACGAGATTTGTCCTCCAACGATCGCTCTGACGGGACGCGGAGCTTGACGCATAATAGTCGTCACCACGATATAAACGGTACCGCATGTCCTTACATTACGGTCTGAACCATTTTCATCTCGATGAACAATCATACGCCTAACGCAACGGTCTAGACAAACAGCTTCATCAGCCGACACCATGTTTATAAACAACTTCTGTTTCTGATCCATAAAACCGCTATCTTCGGGCTCAATGCCAGTGGCTATCAATAAAACATACTTCCTGGTGAGAAAGGACTGACTAACCTTCTGCACATATCCTCCGAGTCTCAGTCGGACCTTCCACAAAAAGAAAACTGGCATCAACCCGCCTGGGACTATAGTAAGATTCGGCTAAGTGGCTCTGGCACAAGGGTATACGTACAAAGGCGGAAACGTCGAAACACGGTATCAGCGTAGATGCTTCGCGCCTCGTTGAGTGTTTCGCTCAATGTCCCTCGGTGGCCGGGCGGAGATGTAACACATAATAATTATCGCTACCTGGTAGGTTGCTTGCACGAGAATCGAGTTGGATTCTGAGTGTAATTCGTTGCACTCCGCTGACATCCAGCGTTAGAATCAATTGAGCTCTACGGTGGCCATTGGCCGACCGAGGGCACCCTGGACCATGCGAACGATTTGGCTGAGCCAAACATCATTAGTTTTGCCCTAGCACAATCTTCCGACTACGTACGGACCTCACACACTGCATGATCTCATTCACTCATCTCCGATGTCGGACACACGTGACTGCTATGGGTCGGTCATCGTTTCTGGATCGTGTTTAGAGCTGTAAACTGAAAATCAACATTATCAGGAGGTATTCGTGCTGAAGGCTGGAGCACGTAAAGTGCACAAAGGAGAATGTATAAACACTTACCCAGCAAAAAATGTGGGCGAAAGCATTTCGAGTCTTCTCTGTCTCTTCGAGTTTGATGCATTTTGCATGGGCAGAATTCTGTCGTTGTCACTAGTAGCAGCGGCAGAAATACAGAGCTTATCGCCCGACCCATACCTCGGTCAGAACCGTAAGAGTACGCACACATTTAGAAACAGACATACGCCGAGATGATCATAGGATGCCTCTGCCCCAGCGGAGACTCCCCGGTTGTGCAGATGCGCGTCGTTGCACATAACTCTTTGAGACCCGTAGACTTTTCTTCTGGTAGCATACGCGGCTGCGAACTTCGGCGAGAGCAAATCTCATGCCAGTACCGCGTGAAGCCGGACTCTTTCCGTGGAAGCGAGACGGTTTGACCATGAAAGCATAACCCTCTCGAGTAGAATAAACCATCGAAACGAGAGCGTTATGTCGAGATGTCGCTTTTCCAATCACCGACAAGCACGCAGAACGAAACATAGCGGTTGGATGAAAACTGAAGCAAGCGCAGGTAACATACGCGTGTTTGTGATTCAGCAGGGTAGATAAAACTGGTGAAGTAACGCACCTGCCAAGCCTGGAATTCTGCCAGCAGTCCAACGTAGAACAAAAATTTGTGAGATTGACAGAGTAGAAACTAGACCGTTAGGAGCCATAAACTGCTGTGCTCGTTTGTCAAGCAAAACAGCAACTGGCACCGCTTGTGAGTGTTCATCAATATGTAGCCACATGAGCGTCGAAACAACGAAGTGCGCCTGTCGCTTTCGAAGGCCTCGTACGGTCAACCTCCATGAATTGAGGCGCAGCATGTAGCGCTGTCACTCGGTCGGATGAGTACTACTAGTACGGCAGTACGGATCAGGACCCGACATACACGGGTTGTGTATAAGCCACCAAAACTCATCGGTAGACCTACGGGTGCCGTATATGTTCTCAGGAGCGAGCTCGAGCTCGAGAGCAGCGGTGAAGAGTGTAGTGTTCACGTTGTATTGGAAGGTCTGGTCGATGGCCTGGACATCTGAGGCAACTGTCTGTGGGCCACGTTGACGTTGACGTCGGAAAAGTCGATACTGAGGTGAACTAACGTCTACTTACTCATGGTATTAGGAACAGGAACAGTATTGATATTGAGGGTGTTTCCTCCGACCTGTGTCGGAGGTAGCATCTCTCGCTAGTATTGCCCGTGTAACTGTACTTCATATCGTTATCAGTGTGCTGCTTGCTTTATCAGAGATGATCCTACCTACAGTCATGCATCTGCGGTTAATGCGAATCCAGGAAGACACGTCGTGAACAGTACCGCTGGCATCATTTTCAAGCTGGCTTCAAAAGCGGTCGGTAGTAAACGGGTAAGCATGTTCAAACATGCCCTCAGGTCTCAGGGTCGGAGTGTTGCAGCAGCGTAGTATGTCACCTCTCGCACAAATTTCCCGGGCGAAAAGGTGATGCAAGAACTGTTCCAAGAAAGCGACAAAGGCACCTTCGGGAAGATCGTGAGATTTAGCAGATCTGCGTTTATCTCGAATGGGCGCTACCTTCAGGGTTATATTAATGGCTTTATCCCGTCCCTCTACAATGCCGAACTCTCCACCCAGGTTTTCCTCCACGACGCCAAGCTCGCGTGTCCCAGATCCTCTGGTCCCAGCTACTGACCGCCATACTTTCGACGTTTAATAACGTCTGCTGTGGCTTCGCCGATTACTCAGCTTACAGATCTCCAAACGACACCGGCTTCTTCGGGGCCTGCCTGACCCGTGCACAGGAATCCGTTGATCCTCAAATTTGCAGCGGAGAGAGCGCAAGTTCCTTAAGGAAACAGCAGAGTATATATATACGTATCTGCCGCATTGGTCGTATCTCCCATTCCTTCGCCACGACAAAGTACACGGATACCATGTCCAATACACGTCCATACACTGCGTCGGAGACGAGTCGTTTACTCGACTCGCAAGAGACACTTCAGTCTTACAACGCAACCGATGCTGACTCAAATACAAGTATTCCTCCGACACAGATCGAGCACACAGCCAGCTCCAAAATCTCGCGAGCAGACCTGGCTTGGGTCCTTGCGGGATTGTGGAGCGCCGTGTTCCTTGGTGCGCTTGATGGTGAGTACAGCTTCTTGGAAAGTGTTGGCCTTCGTATGCAAGAGGCTGAGTTTCCGATATAACTATAGGAACGATTGTTGCGACGCTATTATCGCCTATAGGGAGCTACTTTAATGAATCAAACCGGGCCTCGTACATCGGGACGTCTTATCTGTTGTCCGTATGTTGCTTTACACCTTTGTATGGTGCGTATAACCGGGCGAATAATCGGTTTAAATGCTGACGAAAAATCTAGGACGATTGTCTGACATTATGGGGCGCAAAGGTGCTATGTTATTAGCCCTTTCGCTATTTGGTAGGTTGCCTAACTTCCTTTTCCGAGAACAACGACATTCATTGTTGTTGCCCTCAGGATCTGGGACATTATTATGCGGACTCGCGCCCTCCATGGACTCATTGATTATTGCACGAGCCATTGCAGGCATGGGAGGAGGAGGGTGAGTTGTAACTAAAGTTCAACACGTGGATTCGACGCTCACGATTCATGTTGGATGAAATCTCAGGGTTATGACAGGTGAACACGAACGATTTCTCATGACATCATATTATTCTCAACCATATCTGCAGTTTCGAGCGTTGCTGTGACCGATCTCATCCCACTGTGAGTCTCACGCTGTTTCACTAACATGTTGGAGGGTACTGATAGCGGATGCCACAGCCGACAGCGCGGACTGTACCAAGGAATGACGAATATGTACGCGATTCAACTCAGATAACACTCGTGGGCGCCCAGTTTACCAGTTTAACT
Organism: Irpex sp. Y119-03; assembly: GCA_037042295.1. Taxonomy (NCBI): domain Eukaryota; kingdom Fungi; phylum Basidiomycota; class Agaricomycetes; order Polyporales; family Irpicaceae; genus Irpex; species Irpex sp. Y119-03. The sequence goes on along the minus strand of JAXQKB010000142.1, from coordinate 37,327 downwards.
CTAGCCTATTCGGCCTCGGTGCCGGATTGGGAGGACCTCTAGGTGGATGGATGAACGATACCCTTGGATGGTCAGTGTCATTGGTCAAATGAGAGGCTCGAAGATACTCACGAGACACTGATCTACATGCAGGCGTTCTGCTTTCCTCCTGCAGGTGAGCCCTCATCTCTCTGATGTGCCACAAACACCGCCCATTGACGACTCGTGTTCACTCACTCGCAGATGCCCGTCCTCCTTTTCTCATACATTCTCGTTATTGCAAAGGTCAACATCAAACTTCCCGACGAGATCGCAAACCAGCCAGTCCGCGCAAAGCTTCAGCGTATCGATGGCTTCGGCTCTCTCACGCTAGTCGGCACCGTAGGGTGCCTCCTGCTCGGCCTGAGCCTCAAGTCTACGGAAGAACTTCCCTGGTCTAGTCCAATCGTCTGGGGCCTCCTTCTCGCCAGCGGAGTGTGGTGCATCCTTTTCATTCTCGTGGAATCCTGCTGGGCGCCGTACCCAGTGATGCCTATGCGACTTGTGACCCAACGAACACCGCTCGCTGTCTCATTGTCGAATTTCTTTGGAAGCATGGCCGCGTTCTCTATGGTGCGTAGATGACTACCTTACCCTCCCGTCGACTTCCTCGATTACCTTCCCTCCGTGTATATCGGGATTCTGATTATCAATGCTGACCCTACTCAATAGATCTACAACGTGCCTCTGGTTAGTGTATTCTTCCACTCTCACCACCCTGCTCTGCATTTACAAACTCGGACGGAACTGATTCGCGTTGTGTGCAGTATTTCTCCGCGGTTAGGCTGGCCTCCTCGACAGATGCTGGTGAGTTAATTTGCATTCTCTCGTAATTACCCCAAATGTCGCAATTTCGAGAGTATTTGCATTACCTTGAATTCGGCCGATGTATTTTGGCTATCTCTTACTGATAACTGTTTTTGATAGGGATGCACTTGCTTCCGCATTCGGTATGTGTGTTCAGCTATCTCTTGCCAAGCGACCTCGACTTCAAACGAACAGCATCGCTCATACATGACATCCGGAATAGGTGGCTATCTCTACGGGGAGTGTTATCGCCGGATGGTGCGTTTCATTCGACAAAATTTTCCGCCCGCCCTACACGGGACTGACATCCCCGTCCATTCTTCTCGGTCTCCTGTAGGATAATGCGTCGCACAGGCAAACTGCACTCCCTTACCCTCATTTCTTGCGGGCTAACCGTCGTTGCCGCCGTGCTCGTTGCGTTTTGGAACGAGAACAGCTCATGGGTTCATATGTGGTTCGACATCGTTCCTCAGGGTTTCGGTATGGCTAGCGTCATTACCACCACACTCATTGTACGTCCCTGCTGTGCCTGACCCCGTCCGTTGATGTCGGTCATCTGACATTGGACCTGTTTGTCAGGCCATGATTGCCAGCGTGAGCAGAGAAGATATCGCCGTGGCCACTGGGAGTAAGTTACTCATCTTTTACTCTTTGACGAAAACAAGCAGCAGAAATACTGACCACATCCATAGTAACATACCTCTTCCGCACTTCCGGTCAAGTTCTAGGGGTTAGCCTGAGTGGCGCCCTCCTACAAGCGGTGTTAACGAACAAGCTAAGGGAACGTATAACAGGGCCGGACGCCACAGAAGTTTGTGTTTCCTGATCATTTCCCGTTTATGAAGTTTTACTTATCGTCGGTACTCCGCCTTGTAGATTATCGAAAGCATCCGGTACGTTCATCCGTCCTCCTATTTTGACCACTCAGTTACTAAACAATGGTTTCGCCCACAGGCATTCAACGACTATAATCCCGTCCCTTCCTCATGACCTACAACGCGCGGCCGTAAACTCATACGCAGACGCACTCCGCGTCGTATTCATCTGCCAAGCGATCTTCAATGTCTTATGTCTTCTTTGCTGTATACCTATACAAGAGAATCCTCTGCCGTGCGTCCATCTTTCCGGGATCCGCTCTCTGTTCGTCGTGAACTAATCCATCATGCCGTGGCTTTTTCACTCGCAGAGGTTCACACGAAGAGCAGGAAGAAGCATATCGCAAAAGAGCGAATTCCGGCGCGAGTTCAGGCTCAGAAGACACAGTGTAACGAGCCAACACGGCCATCTCATATAAAATGTAACCCTCGTCGTAGATATGTCGTATTCGGGACTTACAATACATCACACAGAGTAGACTGTACATTATTTGTAACTCTATCATCGCCTATATATCCGTGGCGAGCACCGTATTCAATAACGACTGAATCATGAGAGGACCTTCTCGTTTGCCTCCCATGCCCTTCGGGTACCGCAGCGGTAGGAGGGAATTCACGTCGCTAATCTCTCAATTGTGAAGAAGAAAAGGTTCATTCGAGTGCTACGCAAGGCCCAAGCCCGTATGCCAAAGATTTACAACGAAAATCAAAGGGTACCGGTAAACCACTACCCAATACGGCCATTCTCCTCCATCGTCTAACTGCACTCGGACAACAGTCAGTTGGGGGCCAAGTGCTTACCACGATCGAACTCCCACTACTCGTAGGAGCTTGTGGTCTAAACAAACCCGCGAAGGATACCCGCTGCAAATCCGCGCACCTCCAACTCTCCTTCTCTTTGCGTCATATTTTGTTGTTTGGTAAAAAAAAAGGTCCAAACCGTGAGGCCTTCCTAATGACCACTCCTCTCCATCCCACTCCTATAGTCCTCCACGCCGAATCCAGTAAACTCGGGGAGGGTAGATTCGGATCTAAATGCGCAAATTGTGAGATGGACCAGACGTGGACCAGCAAAAACCACATACCAATGCGTTCACACCAATACACCCTGGGGAGGATGAAGGACCACCAAGACTCTGGAAGCCCGCCGAAAGAACGTCATCCAGCGTTCTCTCTTCCAGTTGGCACGGTCCAATGCTGTGAAGTGGATGCGGTACTATGTACCAAATGTGTCAGTAATGACCGAGGAGTGGAAGGTTATGGCTCACATGAACGCAAGGGTGTACTCTCGAAGGTAGGTGAAGGTCTGGCTCCACTGCTCAACGCTGCGTGACTCAATCCTACGATTGAGAACCTATTCGGATGGGACGTGTCAGAACTACGACATAACAACTTGAAAGATGTTGGGGATTCTCACCGGAGCAAAACGACAGCTCGCACGACTAGGGTACAGCGTCGACCGCAGAGCAAGTCATATGCTTTTAGCCAGCAAGCACACGTCGTCGGAATCTCGACCGCGTTCGATAGGGATGTTCGTAGTTGTGAGTTTACTGGGAGAGGCGACGACCCAGTCTGCCAAACCGGGTTCGACTAGCCAAGAGTGGTCTCGTGGCGGAGAGAAACGAGGGCAACCTGGGGATTATTAGCACTGACGAATAGGTTTATATACCCACGAAATCCAGGCAGCAAATCCGAATTTGGAACGAAGAAAGTAGCTGTATGTCGCTGTGTTGGCTCATTTTGGATACCATGGTGGTGGGTGGTGAGTGGTTGTAAGCTTCTTTGACACCCCCTATTCCAAGAAGTCCGGTGTTTAGAGTGTCTTTTGGGAAGCCGGCTTTCGGCATACCGACGACTGAACGTTTTAGAATTGGGAGGAGCGCACGAAGCGAGCGACTCGTATGTTAAGCTTAAGTGGCTGAGGGCGACGGGACAAACATACGGCGAGTGTCCTTCCGTGTCGAAGTCATATATTCGCACCACCATTTCTGTGACGGAGGTTCCGTGACAGCGTGATGAGTTAAGGGTACCTTATATATGCAGGGAGACGTCGTGGCTATTATAGTAAAAATGTTATACATAGGAATTCAAATCCATGGATAGCAAGAAATGCATGCATGCATATGGGTATGCAGAATACGAACACTTCATGTTACGCACATTAGAAGGGACACGGAATAGTCGCAATTTTAGCACATACCTACTGTGAGGCCCTACCAAGATGCCTTTTTCACGCCAGGTAGCTCTCCCGCCAACGCTTTCTGTCGGAACTGGAACTACAAGCCACGTTACTCGTACCTCCTTTCCCTGCACATTCAAACACAAACACTCACCCTGCATAACCCAAACTCATTGATGATACCCCTGCCCTTTCCAGACTCTGTACATCTATTCCGCACGCACGACGGCCGCGTCCTGAGATGGAAGTTGTTCAGCTGCAGCTGCGCCTGATAGCGTACTTGGGGCGGCAGGGCCTGGTTGCGTGCAACGTAGAGGTATGCGCGTCTGGCGATTTCGTTTTGCTTGACCATCTCACGGGCAGAGATGTCTCTGAGGATCCTTGCGTTTGGTTTTGGTCCCATTGTAGCTGCGAAAGAGAACGTAGAGACTGCGAGAGTGAACGCGAGAAGGGTAGACAGTAAAGTTGCAAAGCGCCGTCTGCTATTGGCCGCACGGAAGTCTCCGGCTTGGATCTGAAGGAGGGGGGCGCCGTCTACTGTGAACTACTTCCTTGCTCTCAACAACTACCTACCGCTACCCGAGAACGATAGAGGATTAATTGGTGCCATATAATGAGCTGCTGAGTCCATTGTGAGTGTCCGCTTTTAGCTTTTCTCCTCGCCTCTCTGGCAGTATTTTATCTCGCAAACAGTAATTTACATATATTGCAGTACACCAATACCATGGCAGTTTCGCGCGCACTACATCTCATCCCACGAAGTCGTCGCAAAGCACTCACCTATATCTTCGGTGCCACCGCTTTTACGTCCATCCTGACCGTCGCAGGCTCCGAAGTCCTGCCATGCCCTGCCAGACCAAGCGGGAATAGACGACACGCTGACGGAGCAGAGAACCTCGAAGGAGTAGCAGGAAGAACTGTGATTGAGAAGAAACCTAGGCGGTGGATCGAGGAGAGTCGGCCGGTGACATCGAGTTGAAGAGGTGCAGTACAACTGGACCACCCACATCTACGCTAAACACCGGATGTCTGTATACTATCCTTATAATCTGTCTCTGCATTCAGTCTTTACGGAAACAGCGCGAGTTCCTCAGGCCCAAACTATGCCTCACCGCCGAGAATCACTTGTAAATGTTTCCTTCGATATTATGTAGTAACAACGTAAACACAACAAAACGAACCAAACACGCAAACCACCAGGACGGAAATAATGGGCTGTAGGCTGTAAGACTTTAATCAGGTACACGGTATCCGCAAATCGCATCGCACCCAGGCTTAAAAACCAGTCTCTATATCCATAGCCCCTGCCACCTTCATATCATCATGCACCCGCAGGGGTCGAAGGTGGCTCCTTAATATAGTCAGCCTCGTTCAACTCGGGCTCCCCTCGTTCCCTCCGCCATCGGTTAGCGATGGCGAGAGTTGCTTTCTCCGTGAGGAAACTGACAAAAGGTTGTAAGAGTTCAGATCGAATAGCTATCCTGGAGCCGAGATAGTGTGGCGAAGCGGTAGAGGGAAAACACGCACCCAAATCTCGCGAACCAGCCCTCACTGATCTCCCAATTTCCATGGGCAAGCACGTCGTCTCCATGAATGGTGATAGCATTTCTGTAGTCATGCAGGCAGTCGACTAGGTTAAAGCGACCTGTACATGGCAGCCCAGAGAAGTTGTGATCAGCACCGCAGCCCACAACATCAATAGTAACTTGTATTTACCTCGTAAAAGAATCATGCGATCTCGAAGTTCAGGATGTAGAATGCTGTCAATGACGCTCTCTAGAAATGCAAAGAGACGGGGATTGCGGCTAAGTCAGACTGTGTTCTAGCGACATGTGGCGAGCTTTGTATGATACGCACCATGAGGAACCGTTCTGCGCAACGAGTAGATAGTTATGAGTATCAAAGGTATCCCCCAGCCCCAAGGTATACTCACCTTTGAACCAACGTTGGGCGTAAGGAAGACGGAAGACAGTATTGACTGTTCCGCTTATAATTATCAAGATGGTACCTACGCAGAATGTACTCAACATCTACCATTCACAACCAAAGTTCGACTCACTGAATTAGCTTGTACGCTTCGTGCCGTTTCGGGTCCTGATCGTCATCCGGAGGTGGCGCCGGTTTCGGTGGAGCCTGTGACCCACTTGCGACCCTCGACTGCGGAAGCTGCACGCTCGCGTTCACAAGCGGCATCCCAGGCAACGAAGAACCGTCTACGTTAACATTGATAGGGGGTATGTACGAACCGTTGTACCCATTACTTCCAGCAGGAGGAGCACCATACTGCCCGACCACGGGAGACGCGCCTGGAGAGGGGTACATAGGCGAGCCCGTCGGTCCACGCATAATATCGTTAAACAGCGTACTCTCGTGCGATCTCGTGCTGCTCGGGGCATACATACTGTTTCCCTGTATGTTGGGTACTGCGGCACTGCTGACTGGAACTATGAGCGGATAGCCATCACGGTCGGTGGATTCTTGGTCCCCGGTCGAGCGGGGTCGCTTCGCTCTGGCGCTGGAGTCGTCGGTGTCCGATGCCCTCTTGTTGGAAGTGGAGGTTCCAGAGGGCGTTGCGTTCTTTGCGTCCTCGCGTTTGTGCCGTTGGTAACTCTCCCAGGCGGTGTCGGTCTCGGAACGGTTGACAAAATTGTTGAAGTCATTGAGATCCCAGCCCAATTTCGGCAGAAGGCCACCTGCGCCCTCGCCGATAAAGCCGCTGAGACTCTTGAGGAGCTGGCGCAAAACCTGGTTCTCCTGCATGAGGTCTTGTCATAATGTTAATACCGGTGCGCTCTGGGATGCAGGCTACGACTATAGCACCTTTCATGATTTTTTGGAGGTGGGTGAGAGCCTCTTCCTTGCCCCCTGAGAGGATCTCGACCCTTGCCTCCAAGTCTCGGATCTGTTGAAAGTATAAAAACACTGCGCAGCTACCGTGAAATGCAACAACGTACTCGCTGTTGTTTCCGCAAACGAAACTCGCGTTGTGCAATACGATTCTGATCGCGCCTCGCGGCTTGAGAGCTGAGTTGGGACGCGGGCGTAAGCATGATCACGACCGCGACAAACCACCAACACGTTTACGACTGACTTTGGGTTTTTCTTCCTGCCTGGCTTGCCAGCCTGCGACGATCCTCCCTCGCCAATATCATCGTCAAAGTCGGAGTCCTGTGAATGATCGTCGAGGATGCGTGAGCACAACTGGGAAGAAACGGCCACGAACAGGACAGCACACGTGATGCGTACCCCCAGATCACCTGAGACACTACGGTCGCGCGCAGAGGCAGACATTGCGTATGTTGATTAAATAAGTTTTGGAGGAGGTAGTCAGCTTTGTTTTGCGAGGTCGCCGAGAAAGCACGAGCAGCGAGGAGACGAGGGACGAGGGGAGGCTGCAAGAGTTGCTGAGTAAACACTACTTCGAGAGCCGGCACAGGCGACTACCGCCGAGAATCTGATCCGACGTGCCGGGAATCACTTTAGGACGCCGGCGACGTCACTCACCGGCAGGCCCACCGGGCAACAGTGCCAGTGGCCACCGCCGTGGCCGGGCAACACCAGGGCTGTCCTCGACCATGACCGAGCCAGGCTGTGGCGGCCAGCAGTCGCCCATGCCGCCTATGAATATGTGCGCGAAAATACCAAATGCTTGTCGCGCGAGGCGGTCTTCTATAACGTCAGGCATTATCCCAATCGCGGTGTCTTACCCAGTCCACTGACCATGCTATTTCCAAGTCGCTCCCTCATGTTCCGTTATTTAGAGGTCAATCTCGCACGAGGCCTTCTCCATGTCGTAACCCTCGGCGGCGGAAATGGCGGTCGCGAATCTACAACTCAGACAATGCTTTAATGTCGTCTGTCCTCCATCGGCATTGCAGCGGCATATCTTGTACATGCAATATTGACGTTATGCATACGTCCCAGAAAGTGCATACCAGTCAGCTCAGCTGTCTGCAGGAGACCTGTCAAGTTAGCGTCGGGCGAGGCTATCACTCGGTGCAGATCTTGAAGCAGTGCTGGGAAGACCTCTACAGTTCCCCTGAATGCACCTCGCTTTCTGTCCTGGATTGGTGAAGCCTTTGGTGCCAAGAGTTATTCACGTGCGGGTAGTATCACTCTACTCCTGGTAAACTACTCACCGTGATTGGCTCTATTGCTCACAGGCTATCGTGACGGGGCCACGACGGAAGATCGGAAATACTCCGAACCTCGTATCTCACATCGATCCGAGATACATGTTCCGTTATCCGCAGACCGACCGACGGGTGGGTCTCAAGCCACGCTGTCATATGTCGAGACCTTGCGTATGTTGTGCGTATTAATAAGTCTACTACATCATCGTGTGTTCTACTCTTCCATCAACCGAGTCCATATTCACTATCACAGCATCCAGGGTTTCTCCCCCCCATCGCAGCACGCGCAGAAATATCCCAATATTATAATGATCCAGACACGGCCCCCCGGTACGCACTAATCTTTGCTTCTTAACTTCCTTGAACGTACAGCTGACGGTGCGCACGCTTTCCCCACACCAGGCCGATCTCATCACAGTTATCCAGTGTCTGTCTCCTCGGAAACTTGTGATACAGCATGATAATCCGATGTCCGATACGACATGTAGCCTCATCGCGACGCATTAGATGGCTGCAATCGATAAGGCGTCATGTTGGATGGGTACGACCCTCTGGGTCCCGAAAAAAAAGCCTGGCGACGGTGTTGCAACGACATTAATGTATTTGCGCTCAGATTCCGATCCAGCTATCCAGGTTATCCTTTGACCTTTCTTGCTAAGCCACAGCCCATGTCCAGGTCGAACTCGGACGGTGCGCATGAGCGTAGACTTGTACGATGGGGGTCTGTATAGAGTCGCGAGCTGCCTATCTGGCGTTACGCCTAGGGATGACGGATGCATGGGTCCTTGCTTCCTCCGCCAGGTCTTCCTAGGTTCTCTTCTGAAGCACTCATATAGTCAGAGATCACCTTCCCACGTGATTCTAGCCACGTTCTGGGTTTGAATCTCTGCAATCTTGGAACTACCAGTCGCCGCGGGGTTAATGGTACCTGCCGTCGGGCCCTATTTTTCATATCCTTACATCTATCTATTCTCTCTGTCAGATTATATCCGGGCGTTTTATACCTCGAGGAACAATGCAAGGCATACATTGACCCGTGCGTGTGTACCAATGATGCTTCAGTACAATCCCATCATTTTGTTTGCAGTTTAGGCCACATTGCGCGAGGAAGGGGAACTTCAGGTATTTAAACACTGGTAAGTTTTCCGGAACAAGTTGACATTGACTCCCCCTTCCGTTCGTACTTACCTTCAGTTCCCTTATCCATGGCCGGTGGCGACATCGTTCTGCAATTCGTTTGGCCTTCCACAGATTCTCGTACCGACATGCGCACCGTGCAGATAAAGCAACTTGACGAAAATGGCCAGCTGCAGGATGTCTACAAGGCAAGTGCAGCCTTGCTCACTTTCACCCACCATAACGCTGACCCCAAACCTGCCTCATTGACAAAGTTTTTCCATCCGCAAATCGTCGGGTCAGATTCGGGCGTGACCTACTTTCAGCGGATGAACTTTGCCACCAAACTGTTCGAGGCGGCAGGGCACATAGAGTGGTCATCCAATCACAGCGCAAATGTGTATTTTGGACTCGAACGGGTAATGTCCCATTTACATTTCGTCACATAGCCACCGAGTCCCGTATCTTTACGCGGCTCACACGTTTGACAATGGAAATTAAGGTTCCTCTCCGAGAACTTCGACGAACGAAGAAGACCACCAGCAAGTCCGTCTGACTCTCTTCCGTTATGAGATCACCGCTTCGTGCGGCGTTGCTAACCTAAAACCGTCGGCCTTCTTTCCTTCTCGATAGATCCCGTCGATTTAAAGTGAACGGCACAGACTACAAGTGGAAGATAGCAGAGAACGGGTTCGATTTAATAGTAAGCCGTCCAATGACCCTCTCCGCCCCGTTCATGCTGTCAATGATCCTGATATGCGCTCATTTCGCAGTGTGTCAGTACGCAGATCAGCGCGTTCGGGAGAAACGTCGCTGAATGGTCCAACGAAACATCGTCATTACGAGTCGCAGAACGATTCGAACCAATTTTGGACCGTGTGGTGGTGACATGTATTCTTAACCTGTGGATGCGGCGGACGGCTGCAGGGTGGTAGTGGACTGTGTGATTGATTGCCTTTGTGTCGTATATCCTCCGGACTAAGCTCCATGATGTTTTTAATCTATGTATATTTTTCTCGTTTCATGCTATTAGCACATGTTTTGAGTTTGATTAGGGTATGGACGATTGACGCTACGCCGATCAGGAGAGTGTGCGGTGAAACATACATATGTGTCATAAGCGGCCCTTCTTAGCAACCCTTGAATCCAAGAAAACCGTTCAATCTGAGGTGACGACGGAAGAAAGGAAGCGGCGTCATCGCGCCTCAAACTGAACCACTGTAATGAGGGTATGGATGAGAGGCCGTACGACCGCAACGTATGTGATACGCACTTCTCTTCGTTCTGTTCTTGTACATTATACGGTGACCGCACTCTCTGCACCTGATAGGCTCACGTGGCTTGATCTCATTCTTCGCATTGCAGTCTGAGGTGCAGAGACTGAGTTCATTTCCGCAACAGTCTTACACGGAGAGCTACTCACCAGCACATAGATAGATCATCTCCTGTCGAGGCTGTGACTGGTATCCTGCTCCGCCGCTCGCGCTGGCATACGGGTTCTGCTGCGAGCTCATGGTGGCGGTCGAGAATAAAGGTTGTGTAACCGTATTTGGTCATGTAGCAGTCATCAAACTTCCAGGAACATTAGACGCCCGGGTACGTGCCCCATCCTCTGGCTCAGCCTGACTGGCGTCGACGTCGGCGAAAAGGCGAATTTATTACATAGATACTGATGAATCTTCGCGACTACAGGGTCGCAAAGAACTTCGTTGCCTCGAGATATCTCTTCTCTGTCGATCCTCGTTTGATGTTGCGACATGTATGACTGTAATTTCGCTGTTACGATTCGGTGGCCAAGCGTGGTCTGAGTGAAAGAAGCTTCCGACACCAGGCAGGTTACCTCGACGTAAAATACGCTGCTGTTGCAGTCGTGTCGCTCCTTATAACAACGCGTCTTGGCGATATTGATGCTGCATGTCTTGATCATGAAGAGAGTTATTTACTGGCAGCCGCATGTTGATTTTGCTCCCCAGCGTCATCATGTCGTCCCGACCTTGGGGGATACCTTGGTGACGAGAGCATTCGAGAGCGATTCCAGGGACAACAACGAGCTTTGTCGGACATCGCCCGCAGCGAGCGGCAACAGTACGGTAACCAAGCACGAGGCGCCTAGCCGGCTTAATTGTACGGTAGCTGAGGACAAGTGCTGCACTTGGAACGTTGCCGTCCACAGGTCAACATCGCCTTGTCGACCTGGGGCTTATCGACCGGTGATAGGTATAGGATTAGATGATTTGTTTCGCATGATATTGTATTCTGATTGTCTCCAGTATTGTCTTGTCCAAGGTACGCCCAATCAGCCAACAACGCCCGGTGCAGGAGACCTTGACATGCACAATACCCACTCCTGTTCGGCCCATGGCAACCACTGCTTTCACGCCCGCACCGTTTCCAAGGTGTTATAAGTGTTTCCTTCTAACTCTTATTATAAACAGCAGAGGCTCTGCAAGACAACAGGATCGCCCTATGGCTTTCTTCCCTCGCCACCTCCACAAGTTGGCTTTCCCTGGTCCCCTGCCGCGATGACCACCACCCTCCCTTCTTTCGTGGAGCTCATGGCTTCCCTCGGCCTCGAGAACAACAGCAAGGAACAGGCGGATGAACACCCCTTGAACAGGCATTCCCGTTCATCGTCTTATTCCTCAACATGCTCTTTCACCTCGCAGTCTTCGAGCAGTGCAGTAACCTCACAAGCTGAGTGGTCTGCGGATACCTCGCCGCGTATCATCGTCTCTCCCGACTCTCCTATGGAAATGGTGGACCATGATCGAAGGCGCTATCATCGTACTAGGTTTTCTCCTTATACTCCTGCGATTGTGAGTGGCGATGGCTTTTTCTGGCTTACATTGCCCTAAATACTATGGTGTCACGCAGTCGCACACCCGTCGAGTCAGTCTCCCCAACGTTGCGAAAGAAGAGGGTATTCGGGTAAGCTTTTAGCTCGTCATTTTAATTGTGCGGTAGCATTGAGTTATCAACGGGCGTTTAGTCTCATTCAATGTCTCCCCGCTCTGGCTCTCCCTCGCACAACGTCGCCCGTCGTTCGTCGACGCTCAGCTTGTCGTCTGGCCGTCGCCCAGAAAATCTGGTCCTCGATCACGACTACATGGCGAACACCCCCATTTCCACGTTTCTACGACGGAAAACTCCGCAGTCGTCTCCAATATCTCCAACATTCCCGCACCGCCGCAAACGTTCATCAAGCCCCTCTCTCCCCGTCTCCATCCCAACCCTCCCAACGTTTTGTTTTCCCTTGCAGCAACCCATCCTTGTTTCTGGCAGCGTCTCCTCGGACACGGATGATGAAGTCATGTCCGACGCATCGTCCACTCATCTGGACGTTCAGAGCTCCAAGCGCAAGCTGCGTGCAAGGAAAATAGCAAATAAGAAGGATGTCAGTCACCCTATTCGCCGTCCTCGAAGCAGTAACAACTGTTACGCTAAGCATCGCCTGACTCCGCTGGAGTGATTCACATTATTCTTATTTATTCCACATCACGCAAACTTGTATTATCGTCCGCTTTCTTCTTCCTGCAGATATGTTGTTCTGCTTATGTATTCATACTTCGTAGCACGTCTGTCGATGTGCGATTCTTTATATCTTGGGATTTGCGTTGCTTTTGGCGCTCTGAGTCTTGCTATCGCTTTCAAGGGTTTCTTTGCAAGCTCAATACCCTTTCACACTCTTTACTCGTTTACACTCGGACGATACGGACTCCTCAGTAGCCACCAACCTACCCCTTTTCGCAACGGCAGTGATGGTTTTTTCGGCCATCCGTCGTCTTCACAACTCCCTTTGTTCGCTGGCACAACGGACCATCGCTTTCATCTTGTCGCCGATATTTTGGTCGGCGGCGCATCTCACTGTCATTTCTGGCGCACTGATTTATAAAGATGTCTGATCACCTTCCCAAGTAGCATAAACAGATTGTAGTATTCAGTCCAATCATATACAGTGTATAGAAACACCAGCAAACCTCAATCAGTCGTGCGCCTCCTCGTCAGGGCCAGGGCAGTTGTTCTCCATGTCTTCCTGATCTTCGTAATCGGTCCCGCACCAGAAGCAATAAGCGTAGCGACGACGTAGGTAGTCTAGGACCAGCTGGAGGCGATCTGCCGCCTGCATTTCCAACGAATTAGACACGAAAGACCAATGGGCAAAAGACACGAGGAAACGTACGCCTAGGCGCAAGAACTGCCCAGCTTCTTTGAGGTCTTCTTCGGAGTACGGTATAGTATTGAGGGCTGGCTTCTTAGCCTCATCGCCTTCATCCTCTAGGGAACTCTGAAGGGGCTGCAACGCATCCGCCTTCATGCGCGCTTTGAATCGGCCCTCAATACTGTTGTCATGCTGCTGGCGCTGTAAAGCATACACAACATCCGGGTCTTCCAAAGCGTCGATAAGTCCATCGGGGAAGGTCTCCGGGTTGTTAGGATTCAACCACAGAACGTTGAACTAACGAAATGAGTCAACGGTAGCATCAACAACCATTAACACGAAGAAGGTGAGAACGGCAAGGTTCGTACCTCACGACCGGCTTTCTCGTCGAGAGTAACGCAGGTCATTTGTGCAGGTCCTAAACAACCTTCGGCGCGACGTTCCTCGTACTGTTGACGAGCGCGGTCGCGGAAGTCGGTGTGGTCGCGATCTTCAACCATCTTCGCCATCTTGGCAAGTCGTTCCGCCGCACTGGGAGAAGCAGCACGCTTGCTACCTAGACCGATACCTTTCTTACCTGCGGGAGACTTCTTAGCCGATGCAAGGCCCCATAGTTCGATAAACCACTTACCAGCCCATTCGTTCAACGGAAGAGGAACCGTCCTGTGTTGAGTATGCGGGGGTGTTCTCGATCTACCTCGAGAGATGGTTTCTTGGCCATCTGATTCTGGGGACATGTCGTTGCGAGTAGAGGCAACGACAATTGCATCTTTGTTGGAACTTGAAGCCAGTTCAGCTGCACTACTCTGACCTAAAGCCTGACCGGGCTTGAAACCCATCTTCATCATCATCGCCAAAGCTTTGTTCTTTGGTGCTCCGTCTTCGCCTGCTTCCTCCTTCGCCTGCTCGAAGAGACTGGTGCTCAGTCCTTCGGCACGCGACTCTTGCTCGAGCTCACGCCGACTACGCTTCCTGTTCTGCTCATTCCTAAGAGCGGCCCTTCGTTGCTCTTCTTTTCTACGTTCGGAATATGTCTTTACACCGGAATATGTTGACGAGCTTGCTAGTTGTGCGAGGAACTTGTCGGAGAGATAGTCGTCTTCGTCGTCAGACATAATTCTCCTGCATAGCGAAGGCGCTTACCCATGTACTAGTGATACACCTTCAGACCTCGAGGTTTGTACCATTCTGCCTCACAGCCACAAGCAATCAATTCATCCAACAACGTTCCCATTAATATGTCGTTAAAGGTATCGTTCCGATTCATATCCGAGAATTTACGTCGAAAAGTATGTAGACGGCCACATGCGATGAACGATGTGGTCAGTCAGCGAAGGAGAAGAGAGAATTAGCGACGGCGCCAGACCGAAGCAATAAAATGCGATACATGGCAAACGTCGTTACAGTAAAACATATGAAGTACTTGCAAGGACGAAGCCGAAACAATATGACACCAGTTCGCGAGTCGAAAGCTCATGGGTAGTTTTTCCAGTACCAACAAGGCAGCGAGAGAACAGAACAGAGTGAAATATGAGGTGGGGACCCGAGCGGTTACACATGCGCACATACAATTCTTCAGCCGCAAGCGCATTTAGGCAGCAGCAGGGGCATCAGCGATGGCAGCAGGAGCAGGGGCAGGAGCGGGAGCAGCGACTTCTTGGCCTTCAGCAGCCCCCTCAGCCTCCTCAGCGTCGGTCTTCTGGGAGTTGACAGCTACCTTGACGGCGATGGGCCTGCCGCCAATCTCCTTGCCTTGAAGGGTATCGATCGCCTTCTTCTGTTCCTCCTCACTGCCGACGTCGACGAATCCGTAGCCCTTGCTCCTCCTGGGTTTGCCCCAGCGACGACGAACAATGCGAGCATTGACAACTTTGATACCGGCGTCGGTAAAGATCTTGCTGAGTTCCTCCTCATTGACATCGAACCCGATGTTGGCAACGAACACCATTGTCGTAGAGGGTTCGCCGGTCGGCTCCTCGCCGGCGGGGCGGGGAGGACGAGGTGTTCGAGGCTTGCGCTGGCGAGGCTTCTTGGCCTCACCTTCGGCGGCAGCCTCGCCCGCAGGCACCAAGGCACCCTCGTTAGCCGATGCCTCACCGTCGGTGGTAGCAGCCTTCTTCTTGGGCTTGCGCTAACGTAGCATCATGAGCGACTGTCTTGAACATGAAACAATTCTTACAACACACCTTGCTCTTCTTGGCTTTCTTGGGCTTATCACCCTCATCGGCAGCGGGTGTGGCACCGCCCTCGACAGGAACGACGGCGCCGTTAGCCTCGGCTTCAGTAACCTCGCCGGGGACACTCTTGCTGCCGCGCCTGTTCTGCTTTCTCTTGGGTTTCTTCTCCTTCTTAGCCTCCTTCTGATCAGCCGGCTTTGCGATCTCGACGATCACAGTGCGACCGTCGAGCTCCTTCTGGTGCAGCTGCTCGACAGCCTTCTGCGCAGCTTCTGCGCTGGACAGGGCGACAAAGCCATAGCCTGCTGAGCGTGTCCCGCGAAGGATCACCTGAGCTGAGATACTTTTGGAGAGAGGGATGGTCAACACGTGTTGGGTCGCGTGGTGGTAGCGCATACAAACAGCAATGAATGAGACTTACATGTCGTCCTGAACAGGCGCGAAGAACGCCTTCAGCCCTTCATCCGTGGTAGAATACGCAAGATTTCCAGCAAAAACCTGAGAAAGAGAGGAGGAAAATGAGTGCTCCTGTGCCACGTCAACACGACTGCGCGCGTACTTTGAAGCCTGGTGTCTCGTCAACCTTCTCTTGCGCAGCCGGAGGCACGCCGTTCTCGATGACAGGGGCGGCGGGGGCTTCAGACATTGGGGAACAGGGAACTGGTGGAGGAGTGAGCGTTGAAATGAACTCGAGTGAACCGGTTTCTTCGTGTCAAACTTGGGGGTTGAGGAAAAAGAGGAGAACTGGCTGGACGCCTGATTTTTGATAGCTGGAGAAACTCCGCTCTACAATATTATTACGTCGTCGCCATGGCTGCCTCACGGCTTCAACTCTCGAGGCTGTTCTCAACAATTATCTGAACAATCACCATCTGTTACAGCCGTCTATGTAACACGCCCAGGCCGTAGCACAGGCTGCACAGCGCGCATCACGGCCGCCGGGCGAACACTTTATAAGTAGGTGAATGAGAGATGATTTACACGTTCTGGATCGGCATTGATGACGCGGGAGATGCTCGCGCTCGTCGTCGAGGGCGTCGCCGCCGCTGCCCCCACCGTCGAGCAAGCCCCCCTCGCCCGCAGTCAACGTTCTGCCACCAAGCCTGGCGGTGCGTTGACATGCGTCCGTGTTCTGACTTGCCATCTGATGACAAGCGGGGCAGAAATAAATATTTATAGAAATACTTTTTGTGATGGCGTTGCCTTCTTGGCGGATTATCTAAGCGCATATATACCGCCTATGTTAAACGGTCATAGCGACCCGCCCTTTTCTCTCCGCCCTCATCGTCGTCCTCGTCTTTGTCGTCGCTGTCGCCCTCTGGCTGCGTCCTCACACTCTTTTTGTCCCGACTCTCGTTCTCGCCAACCCCCTACCCCCCCTCCCTCCAGCTTTACTTGCTAGCTCGCGCCGCCATGGCCGCCATCAAACTTCTCAACCTTTTTGCTGTCATCTCTCTCGCGCTTTTCGCGTCAAACTTCAACACTCCCGTCAATGCGCTCTCCACTGGTTTTGCGCGCGAGCATCATCTTAACCGCCAGCTCGCTCACGAGGCTGTAGCTCGTCGCAGCACCAACAACAGCGTCAAGCGCGCTTCTAACAAGCGTTGCAAGCCCAAGCCTTCTTCTGCCTCTCCCTCTCAAACCTCGCTCATCGTTATTGAGACTTCGTCCCATGCGGCAGCAACCAGCTCCCCTGCGCCCGCCAAGACCACCCCACACACGACTCAGGCTACAACCACCGCCAAGCCACCCGCTCAAACTGGTTCAAGTGGCGGTTCCGCACCTGTTTCTGGCGGTGGCAGTGGATGCAACGGCAAGAAACTCGGTATTGCATTGGACGGTTGGCCTACTAGCGTTCTCAACCAGCTCGCAAACAGCAATGCCGGCTGGTAAGTAATCAAGTCATAGCTGTTAGGTTCAGCTCATTCAATAGCCTTGATTCTGTGTAGTGTTCACAACTGGAGCCCGTGGAAGGGCGACTATCCCGCTGGACTGGCGTTCGCACCCATGCTGTGGGGTGACAAGCAGATCGGCCCGTGGAACCAACTCATTACCGGTAACGGTAACGGTGCTTATGCCTTGAGCTTCAACGAGTATGTTGTGCTATAATTTTCGGCCAAACCTACTTACTCATGTATTATCAGGCCCGATCAGAGTGGACAGAGCAACATGACCCCTGATCACGCAGTCCAGCTTTGGTGGCAGTATATGGAGCCCAAGAAGAACCAGGGCTACAGGCTTGTGTCGCCTGCTACCACCAACTCTCCCGCTGGCCTTGACTGGCAAAAGAAGTTCTTCGAGCTTTGCGGCTCTTGCACGGTGCGTTCGTCTCTCCGCTAAAGCATGTGCAGGTATTCATTGTTACCCCCAGATTCATGCAGCAGGAATCCACGTCTACTCCACTGATCCCCAGACTACCATCTCCGTCGTTGAACAGCTGAACTCTATCTCCGGAAAGCCCGTTGTTATCCTCGAGAACGGTGATCAGGTGTGTTGATTTGCGACTATGTCAATTAGACCTGACTGATGAGTGTATATCAGAACTTCGGCAGTGGAGGCCAAGACGACTCAAACGGTGTCTGGCAATATTGGACCACCGTCATGAAGTACGTTAAGACAAGCGACAAGGTTGAATCCATCTTCCCCTTCTGTATGTCTTTGTCGCGATCAATAACTGGCACATCCACTGATAAATTGCGGTCGTAGCCTTCGTTAAGGGTGAGGCCGGTGTCAACCAGCTTAACTCTGCCTTCGACGGCAGCGGCAAGCTCAACGACCTCGGCAACTACTTCGCTTTCGGCGACTGGTAATCCCGTGCAGCTCATCTCTTCGATCCTGCCCGCTGCAGCCTGGTCTTGCATGCAGCGCCTCTCTCGTATATCTTTTCTCATCTCTTAGTCCTAGTCATGGAGCATGTCACTCATGTCATATACCCGCAAATGCTTCACAGTTTGGCGGGCCTAGTGCTCGTCCATTGAGTATCTTCGCATATTACTGCAATTGATTTGTAAATTCCTGCATCGTATTGTTCTTAAATCTCATGACGCTTGCCGTCGCTACTTTCCATATCTCCCTTGAACGACACGATATTAAGTAGGGTCACGCGTTGTTGAGCAGGCGACCATATGCACAAGTAGCCGGGTACCTGGATGTCGACGTTTGTGAGCATCGTGGATAGATCTCTCCCTTCATGGTTCCTGACCTGAGCGGTCTCGGTTGTCTGAAATGAAAGGTAATAAGGGGACAGATAAGCTCGTCGTGGTTGGTCCTTGTGGATGTTTACTACGTACGATACTCCGAATCTTTGGGCACGGGAACCTAAGTGCACAACGAGAAGATCTCCGAGGAGTTCATCGTCCGACGAGTTTTGAATCGCGAGCTCGGCTATCTCACGCAATATGTGCCAGATTTGTGCTAGCCTGTGAATCGCTGAGATACATTTCCGAGAAGCACCGTCACGACCGTGCAAGCTTCGTCAGTCTCATCCTGCGTCTCTGCTACTCACTGTGCAGACGCATCGACCGGGTCTGTTCCGCGCAACGGTGAATCACTGAATATCCTCGAGTAAGAGGTGGCAAGGAACATATAGGCCGGCGGGACTGTTCAACATGGTCGTGAAACATCTCCCACCCGTGGTCAAGCAGCTCTTGACTCTCAGAAGCCCTGGCCTGCCCCCCGCACCCCCTGTCTCAAAGCTGAGCGCAGTACTCACTTCTACGTTCAAAGATGCAAAAGAGAAGAAGGCCGAGAAGGGATGGTTGACATTGACTGTGCGTACAGCCTTGCTCGTTGAGCCAACACACAAGACCTCTAAATTCAAGCCATGGTGATATTTAGACATGCACGCTGTTGACAGCCAATGTGCCCTCATCGGTAGCTTATCTTTATAAATTCGCTACGCGTACCAATCCAGAAGATGGTTCGACAAGGAAGAGTCTGGCGGACGCGACACACAAGGCCGCTGTCATACGAGAGTCGGCTTTGAAGAGTACCATCTTCGTAGGCGTTCCGAGGGTACGTACCGAACCTCACTGTAATAACTGAAGCTTGGAACTTGAGCGAGTGTGTTGACCGATCCGTCCTCCCTTGGCACAGGTCATCTTGTCGTCAGCAGGGTTGTCCGAAGTTATGGAGGATGACGTGAAAGCGAGCTTGCGTACAGAGTCCAAGAGGTGTGTACAGTTGGACAGTTCGACTTCTTCGTCCTCCGCTCGACCCACATGGCCTACGCACGGTCGTCGGGTCGGGGTGTTACAATAAACCCGAGATAACTTACAGTTCGCTTCCGTCTTTCCACATTGCAGAACTGCTACTCCGGAGAACATCAACGAAATTCTGGACAGAGGAAAGAACCTGTGGCAGACAATTTACACGCCTCATGATGTGAAATTGTACAACAAGCTCGGCGGGTACCACCCAGACTTCATCGGTACGTCATGGTCCCGCCTGCAAACCTTCTGCGAGTTTGCACATCTTCCGGTGCTTGGATATCCCGTCTGCTGACTCTCGTATCATACAGAATTCATCATACAAGCGTACGGCGCCGTCCTCGCACCTCTTCCTGGTGGAGACAGCGAGCAAGGGAACCTCAGCCGTGCTTTAGGTTCAGTCGTAGGCACGGCTTGTCTCCGTGCCGAGGGCCACGTCGGGCCACAACTCATCAGTCACGTTTTTGGACTTCTCAAAGCCCGCGATGTGAAGGGCCTGAGTTCCGAGGACTACTGGCTTGCCAGCGACGAAGGCACCGAGTGGGTCATACGTACAGTCGATTCTATCTTGGACGTGGTGAAGCCTGAGGAAGAAGAGAAAGTTCAGGCCAAGTTGTGAAGCCTATCTGCAAGCTCGAACGCGGCGATTGAGGTATGACGTCGGTCCCCATGGTCGATGCACAACCGATCGCGTCTGAAGATGTTGCATGTTATAGTTCTAGGTACATACATGAGGCGCAGTGACAGAGCGGGAAAGGCAGCAATGTACAGAGTAAACAATGATAAATATGCGATAACGACTTGCAGACTAGAATACAGAGATGCGCGTGCAAACGAGGGACAGCAGTGAGATGATTTACATTTTCTTTCACCAGACGTGCTTTCGCAGAGACCACGGCCGGACTTGAGTATGGTCCTTTCTCATAGGCCAAACGTTATGACAAATCGGTACAGCATGGCGGTAACCGTAACCGTGTCCATGAGGGGAGGGTGCATCTAGTACCGAGAAAGAGAACGAAGTAAGGAATGTCAGCTGCGACCTTTCATAACCGTGAGCGTTCATGAGAAGACGCACCACGACTCCTGCGCCGGCGTTGCGGCAAAAGTGTAGTTCGCCGTACACATCCCCGATATTATATCTCACAACGCGGGTAGGGCGATAGAACGCGATCACATTGTTGTTGTGATCTTGCAGCTGTATTGTGCGCAACAGAACAGAACAGTCGGACGAACAACATGAGGTTAGCTTCAGCCCTGCAATTGACATTCATGATGGGCGCTAAAGACTTACCACGATGTCGTTGTGCTGGTTATTGCTGGGTCTCCAGCGGTATGTGTAGCCATCCGGTCCGTTGAACACTCGGCTGTCCTAACGGTTCGGAAATGCAAATTTGTAAATGAGCCACCTGGCATCAACTGCGTGCCCGATTTTTACTCACGGGGACGCGAGAGTCTGGGCGGACGAGGTCGGCCATGGGCAGCGTGCTCTTTGAAAATAAAATGCAACCGTTAACGATATCTGCCAGGATCTGATCGATACCACCGAAAGCAATTTACCTTGCCAATGACTGCACGACCCAATCCGCCGTTGGTCGCCCACTCTAGTTTTGCGACTCGGTCCTCTTTGTTTGCACGAATCGCTTTCCACAACGTCGTCACACTCTGGCCGTGTGCATTCGTCTCAGTCTACACCATACAGAGTAACATCAAGTCAGCCATCATTGAATGACGGGCCACAATCACTTACAGTAAAGCGGTACAAGACGCCGAAGCTGCTGAAGAGTTGGCTCTCGCGTGGGTCCTGGGACGTCCATGACAGGATCTCGTTTGCGGACGCAGACATGGTAAGTGCAGAGAGCGTCAGAGGCGATGATGATGGATTGAGAAGAGTGCTGAAGTGCTGAGCAGTCTGAAATACTATGAGTCGGCCATGCTGCAACGCATTTATATCGCAGCTGCACAGAAAAATCTGTTTACCTCAGATGATGGAGGACTATTCGATCGGGAACGTGGAACTGGTGACTGATAAAAGATGAATACAAGGATTTCAACGTGTACGCGGCAGAAGGCTGGCATACATGATGTCGCCAGTGGGGCAGAGGACCGAATGGGCGATTCGGTCGAGGCAGCCACGATTGCGTTGAACAACACGAGGAAATTAGCAGACGCTGTTGGACTGGTAGTAGAGAGAATAATGAGGGTGCACTGAAGCCGTCGACTGAGACGTAAACCGTTGATCATGATTGAGCTACGGCCTCGCCACGGGACAAAGGAATTTCTACGACATTTGAGGAGAGTCAGAAGAAAAGAATGAGACTGATGATGAGCGTCTGCAAAGTGGACGACCGCGCATTGTTTGAGATGGAAAGTACTCACACCATACCGCAACGAGGCCACCACCTGCAATCTTGATAAGGCAGTTACGAGGCCGTACACTGGGTCGTTAGGTCTGAATTCATCCGGGGAGGCGGTTCAGGTGGAGGCTGCGTGGTAAAGGCGTGTTTTGCATGCCTAACGCGGTACAAAGGGTTTTGAAGATAAGGTAGGTTCTGGCTTCGCCGTACTCTGGCATTCTCTGATTGCAGACTTAGAGCAACATATGTCAGCTCAACCACCGCTGGGCTCCCAGTTGACATAAATGAGTAGTCGAGTTTGTCGTAGATGGGGAAAGTGCGACGTTCGACATTGGAAAGTTTGGACGCGCACGGGAACGAGTGAGCGGAATCTCCGCACACACAACACATGCCAATTTGGGCCCTGCACGACTGCTTACGCATTTCCCAACCTAATCTGCACCCCAGAACCTTGAACCTTGCCTGCTCGCCAGTCTCTTGTTCAGTCTTCCAAGCGAAAGGTAACGTGCAGGGCAGGGTCGCCACAACGCGCAGGGCGCCTGAGATTATCGCCAACCTAGGGGGTCATCACCATGAGTCTGCCTCGCGAGGGGTCAAATCCAGTCTATTTCTCCTCGAGAGCACTCGTCTTCATTAATGCAGCGCGCCAACGGAGCTTGGCGGAGCATGGAGCTACAGATACATATAGATTATCAGGCACGCAGCCTGCATTGTGGCCAATAATCGTCGTACTAACAGACACTGCGTCTGTTGGAATCGATGCTGTTCATGCAGATAATCAATCGCACTGCTCTGCTCAGCAAGCGGAAAGACTGAACGCACGCTCTTAATTAACCAAGGCACGGCCCGATTATGGGACCACCTGAACACCCAACGTTTTAGCGGTGGCCACTACTGTGCTTGCAATGGCCTCAAGTCGAAGATGCTTCAAATGCTCGTCGGTTTGCTTGACTTTTGCAATCTCGTAGATGTGCTTCAGGCTGACGGTACCGACGATCTCGTGTCCGGGTTTTCCTGTTCCTTTCTCTATGCCGGCTGCTTTCTTCAAAAAGTACGTGGTTGGTGGCGTCTTCGTAATGAAAGTGAACGTGCGGTCAGGCTGGACAGTGATGAGGGTCGGTGTTGGTGTGCCGGGTTCGATATGAGCCGTTCGTGCGTTGAACTCTTTACAGAAATCCATAGACTTGACACCGCGAGCACCCAACGCAGGACCTACGGGGGGTGTTGGTGCTGCTTTGCCCGCTGGAATCAGAATGCGCTGTACAGGTGGCATAGTTATCCTAACAGCTATTTCTGGTCAATTCAAAGAAGTCACATACCACAATCTGCGCCTGCACTTTCGCCGCGGCTTTAGACATGTTGCACAGGTGTGTTTAAACTGGCCAGAAGAGGTCGAAGAGACAGCACGTCGTCAACATCGAAGAGCCTGCCAACTTCTCCGACCCTGTAGGACTTCCCGAAGAGGCAATTTCACGTGGTTGAGCGCTCCTCGCCACTCGATCACGCCTGTTTCAGGCAGGCTCGCGAGCTGTGGCTGCGGCACCGACTCGCGTCACCACCCCCTGACCGTCGCCAGCTGTCTCTTACTCACCGACCTCCACGACGACGAGAAACATGAAGTCCTTCACAGCCCTGCTTGCTCTTGCCAGCCTCGCGGTCTCTGCCGCTGCACTGCCAGACAATGCACAGTACCCATTGGCACAAGAGCAGCTCACCAGCTACCCTGGATTTGACCTGGACCTTACGGAGCGTCGTGTCATCGAGTTAGACGACAACACTCGTCGTGTCGTGACAGAGCTCGAGAAGGTGAATCAACAGTTGCTCGAGACTGCTACAGCCACTCAATGACCATTTGTGTAGATCAACTTGAAGGCAGAGGGAGTCAAGTTCTTCGATGTGTAAGCTCTTACTGTATCCTATTCCTGCTGGCCTTTGTCTCAGTCTATCGTTAGTACCGACACTCCTGACCTTGGTATCAATGCGCATTTGCGTGCCTCTACGCCATGTAAGGAACAGTATATAGTCGAGCATGTCTTTACCCTAACCAACAGGGCCTCGAACAGCGTACCCTTCTTCCCCAAACGCCACTGAGCTCGTCAAACCTGTGATCAAGAAGCTATCGCAGGATGGCCCCAGAGCTCATTTGAAAGAATTCACGAGCTTCAGAACCCGCTGTATGTATTCACTCGTCTCCTTCATCTCCCTGGTTACTCACTTCCGTATAGACTATCGCAGTGACGTAAGACTTGTCCAAGTACATAACGAGCGATTTGACATATTTTCTCCTATGTAGACTGGTCGTCAAAGTCAGCTCTGGCTTCTCAACAAGATTCACGAGGTACGCGTGCGCACATTGTTATTTTCCCAACCAGCATATTCACTGCGCACCCATTACTAGATTACCAAAGACTATGCTCCGAAGTCACTGCAGGACCAGATTTCTACCACGGAATTTTCTCATTCCTGGGGCCAGAACTCTATTGTAAGATGCGTTCGAGCGAAATTTGTTGAAGATCTGGATACTGAATGACGGATATTGCGTGTCAGATTACTCGAATCAATGGCACTTCTTCCGATGACCGTGCCGTTATCATCTCGGCACACCAGGACAGGCAAGAATCTACACATGAACTTGTTTCCGCAGAATCTGACCGTATCCTAGCACGAACCTATGGCCCTTCCTGCCTGCCCCTGGTAAACGTTATTTCACTCACCGCAGTAATTCTTTCATTGACTTCTCTGCCTTTTTAGGTGCCGACGATGATGGTAGTGGATCAGTGACTATTCTCGAGGCCTATCGTGCTCTGATTGCGTCCAACTTCCGCCCTGAGCGTCCAGTTGAGTTCCACTGGTACGCGGCGGAGGTAAGTTTTATTAATCCCCGCGAGCTAATAGTCATCTGACATGTGCACTTCAGGAAGGTGGTCTGCTCGGATCTCAGGCAGTCGCCAAGGCATACGAAGCACGCGATGCACACGTTTACGCTGAGAGTCAAGTAAGCGTAATTCCTTATCTGAAATCTCATGCAGTGTCTCATTGCCGTCTTCAGTTTGATATGACTGCCTGGGTTAAGGCCGGTACTCGGGAAGAAGTCGGGATCATCACTGACTTCGTTGACGCATCGTACGGATAGACTTTCCCTAAGAGCTACGACCATGAGGCTGACACGGCGTGATTTCTAGATTGACTGACTTCAACAAGAAACTGGTCGAGCAATATCTCGATATTCCCTGGACCGAGACAAAGTGTGGATACGCGTGCAGCGATCAGTAAGCAAGCTCCGTTACATGAACGTGGGACTATTCAGCTCAAATTCTCGCACATAGTGCATCGTGGACCAAGGCTGGTTATCCCAGCGCTTTCACGATCGGTACGTAGCACCGTGATCTACCTTCGAGGGGGTTCGGGCTTATTTGTAATTGCAGAGAGCAAGTTTGAGGACTCGAACAAGAACGTCCATTCGACCAACGAGTGAGTTGCGATTCTTACCTATATCTCTGAACGATCCTGATTGTCTGGCAACAGTCGTTATGACATTTCTCCAGAGTTCAGCTTCGACCATTTGCTTGAGTTCTCGAAGTTGGCCGTGGCCTTCGCCATCGAGCTTGGAGGATGGTCGAAGAAGGATTAAGGGCGTCTTATTCAGATCGCTCGTCCCCCGTGCTTCTATCGCAACCCTGTGGCTCGATGTTCGTATGGAACTATATAATCAGACTTGGGTTATGGATACTTCCAAAACGTGGCCTGATAACCGCCGTATGCGATGATACTGTCATCCGAGAGTACTGTGTGCGTGATGGGCTCTCTCTGTCGCTCAAAGCGCTTGATCGCCTCCTGTGAAGAGATCAGGTGGTATGAGACGAAAAGCCTGAAATGAAATACGCGCGAGTTGACACACCTTAGCGTTCCGATAATCCCATAGGTGCACCGTCCCATCTCCGTCAAAGCCACGCACAAACAGCCTGCGTTGACCATCGATCGAACCCTTGGTGTACCGATAAACGCTACCACGCTTGGCTTCCCTGTGACCAAATTCCATTGACGGTCGTGCATTGAAATTGCTTGTCCGGAGGTCGTACAAATTCATTTGACGATCCAGATGATCCACCTGAAATGAAAATGCAAACGGGAGTCAATTACGCTTTGCGGTGGCAATAAGGTTGGTAGCGTCCAACAAACTCCCAGACCACATCGGCCGCATGTATCGAAGACGATCTCTCACCTCGAGGATGACAACGGACGGGTTGTCTGAGTGGATATGAATTTGTCGAGGTGCCGCTGACAGCGCCACCAACTCTTCAGAAGACTTCGTTCCGGACAGGTCCCTGGTATAGATGCTTTTCGAACTGGCAAAAAGCACCTTCCCAGATGCATGAGTATAGGCGGCGCAGCGAATTGGTGGGAAGTAGTCTTCCCAAAGATGCGTCGATGTTCCTGTCATCTCGCCACCACGGCCCGCACGTAGTGTCCACAGACGAATGGTGCCGTCACCACCACCAGAGAGGAATTGACGTGAGCTTTGGGATAGCGGGGCAAGTGTGGATATACCAGGGTTCTTGGACGCAGTGCCTTTGACCTTGTGTTCCACCACAGTTGAATGTCCCCGATGTGCAAGGTCAACACGTCTAGGGTGCTCCTGGGACAGACAGCGATCAATGGAATAGATAATCAGTTATAAGTACATCTGCATACCTCATCGAAGAGAATGCATGAAATTTGAGTTGGTCCTAGCTGATAAGAAATGACACCAACGTCGTCGTCGAGAAGCGTAGCGTCCGTAGCTCTCCGTATCCCTTGATTAGCATCGTATGCAGGCAGGCCAGCTGCTGACATTCGATGTCTGTCAGATGTGAATAAGCGAGTGATATGCCTAGGGCAATAAGACTTACTCACCTCACACCATCCTTACTCTGGTTTATGAACTGAACGTCCCCTCGCATATAGACTGCGGCTATGGGTAACCTGCGGTTCCTCGGCACTAATATGCGGCGTCCTCTGGCGTGGTCAGCTTTTGGCAATACGACTGACAGACCACCGTCTTCAATAGGGCAAGGTGCGTTCCGTGGGGTTTCAGGACTCCTTCGCGAAGCTCTTCGCCTACTATCCCGGGCGACAGCAATTCTGCCACGTTTCGTCTTCATCTTGGGGCGGTTGGTAATTTCGAACTCGCCTGTGTCCCACTCTGAGTCGGAGCCACTTGCGGAAGCCCATTTACTCTCACCGCCACTGCAGTTACTGTGACCACAATGATGAGAGGTCGCTGGTATTTCTAGGTATTCCTGAATACGGTGACGTTGTTCCGGTGGTAGCTCGTCAAGTATTTCATCAACGTTGCTCCCATTAAGAAGCCGCTGCTTGATGAGATCCATTCCACTTGGCTCCTCTCCTATAGTCGCTGGTGGGTTCCCTGTCTGCATCTCGTCTACGCTGGAATCCTCTGCACTGGTCCCACTCGACTCAGAGTCATCACAGTCCCAGCCCCAACGGCGCGTCGTATCGGTGATGTCTGAAAATGGTGTAGAGTTATCGTTGACCAGAGGCGCGTCCGAGAGCCGCTCGTCCAAGGTGAGATAGCTGAGTGCCGGTGATAAGGTCCCTTCCGCCTCTTCAGGTATCTGCATATGATCGTCTTCCGAGTCCGACGAGATGATGATTGGGCTGGCTTGACTTAGTATGTTTTCTTCATCGAGGCTGACACGCCCCGAGACATTGCCTCTCAGAGGCTGCTCCTCTTGCGCATCCGCAGGAGCGCCATCCTTCTCGACACCAACTTGAATCACAATACTGGGGCGGGTCTCGACGATTTGCGACGACCTGCTGTCTTGCGACCTTTCTGGTGATGAGACTTCTAATGTGAGATCAATGACATCGTCAAAAGAAGGTACAGCCTGAGCAGGTCCCGCTGGTCGGTGCTTAATCCCTCCTTCCATGTATTGCCGACGAATATCAGAAGCAGCAAATCCTTCCGCTACCGAAATAACAGCGAATCTTCCGATGGGTGACTGATGTATGCGGATGTCGGAGATTCTAGCAAGTGTCATCTTAGGTTGTAGGGCCATGCAAAGCAAAGTATACTGCTTACGCGTCGTCAGGAATTTTTGCAGCAAGTAAAGAATCGTGAAGAGTCTTGGGACTCGTTATGTCAGAGAGGTTGGGAAGCATGAACCGGGATTCGTCACCAAATAGTGTATCCATACCCCGTTTGCTGGGAATAGAGTGATGAGTGCTGTTGATAATATCTCGTGTTGTAGACCGAATAACATCCGCAGTCAATGGCGGCTTGCGGACGGGCGTAGATACCGAGCGGACTTGGTCACGGTCCTTGTCTAGCGTAAAACCAGACGAGCCACTGGCGAATACGGGTTCAGGACCAAGCCTTGCCGGCCGTGCGAAGTATCCCCTGGTGCTCGGTTCTAGTTTTAGTCCTCTGAGCTGCATTTGTCAGCATTTGTGTGTCGGAATAGCAAGGGCTCGTAGTAGAAGCGTACATTTTCCGCAAGATGGTGTGAATATCTTCTTGCTGAACTTCTTTGTCATAGACCCTGGAGGCATCATCAGCCATGTGAGGTTGTAGACGAGCCATGCATTCCATACCAGTCCAGTGCTATACCATCCTGGCTGCGGGTCATCGCAAATTCATCAACGTTAATTCATGACCACTCTACAACGCGCAAATACCTACAGTCTCTTGGGAACGCCATAGACTCTTTTGGTATCTTTGGCGAGGTCAGTGACCTTCTCGACAATCAAGGCATTGATAGCCTCTTCTGAATTATCGTGGGCAGACACAGGAAGTCTCTCTACACCCCTGGGTTTTGGATCTGATTCCGAGGGCTCACCGATTGCCAGTGAAAATCTAGGAGGTGGAAGACCGATCTTCGTGTCGAGCGTGTATGCTTGGTATGCGGAGGAGTTCTGAGACATGTGCACAGTTTGGGCATAGACTATCGTAGTAGAAGACTTCAATAAGGACAGGATCTGATGTGTTCTGGAAGCGAACGACGGCGGCCTAACTGAAACCACAACAATTGCCGCTTCGAGCAATATTTGCAGCTCGGTCGACTCCGGCCGCATTGCCGATCTCGCGTGCATCCGGATGTTGAGCCGGTCTCTGACAGGAAGTACTTACTGCACTACTGGTAGCAGCCCTCTCCAGAACTCTGAGCTGAAGCAATATCGCAACGATGGATCGAGCTCGACGAAAAGCTGACGCCGAGCGAGCGTACAATGTGCAAGCACTAGCTGGCATCCATGGGGGGCTCATGTTTCTTGGCGGCGGAGCTGGTCTGGCTATTATAGGACACCACACCTGGCCTCTCTTCAGGTGCAGTCAATCCTACTCTGCGATCCATGACTCGATACTAACCAGAAGCTTTCTAGACGACAAACACTGGCTTTCAAAGGTTTCTTAACTATGGCCTGTTCGTTATCTCTACTATATGCGCTATACCGTGTAACTTCACTAACATCGCCGGGTGGCTGATTCATAATGCATTGTCATATAGGTGGCATATTTGGCATGGTGCTCTATGCTGAAAATGCGCTGCAAGCTCTCGAGAAGGAACAACGCCTGACTGAAGGTGCGATTCGCAAAGAAGCCAGGCTCGACCTCAGTAGACGAGGCATCGTACCGACCGAAACAGCCATCGCCCTCTGGAGACAAGAACATGAGGAGCAGCAACAGCAAGGGAAGGGACCATCTGGGACCGCTCAGGCCTCGCCGTCATAATACAGTACATGCTATCCAGGTGCTAGGTTGTGGCTAGACTGGAGGTTCAAAGTAATGCATTGTAACGGTATGCCATTCGTGAACGTTGATACATAATGATAGATGAGGATGAGTCGAGTTACGTTACGTGTCCATGATTGCTGGAGTGATTGCGAGATAGTAAAAGAAAGCTGGCGACGACAGCGATTGCAATATACAACGATGAGAGTGTCTTTCTACTTCAAAGTAGGAGTGCACTGCATAAATTATATCCACTAGGCTTCAAGTCATTGGCCATCACGTTCTGGGTACTTACTGCCACCCACTGGCATTTACAGCATTGTATTGTTGGTGCACGGACTGACTCGGCGCTAATCTGGGAGGCATAGGCAACGACCCCAGCGCCCCAGGATGAACGGAAGGAGCTCTAGGTGGCCCCGGATAAGTTGTCATACCAGGTCCAACACCAGGCCGGTCATTCATAGGAGGAGGAGCATAACTCTGCGGGACAGTACGTTGCTGCAGGGCGTGATACGCAGATTGTTGTTGTTGGCCAATAGGGGGAGGAGGAGGGAGAGGAGTGGCACCAATAGCAGCCTGCTGACGTGCCATTGCGCTATGGT
The DNA here is from genome assembly GCA_037042295.1 of Irpex sp. Y119-03. NCBI lineage: Eukaryota > Fungi > Basidiomycota > Agaricomycetes > Polyporales > Irpicaceae > Irpex > Irpex sp. Y119-03. The sequence continues at coordinate 6,970 of JAXQKB010000142.1, read as the reverse complement.
ACAAAGCCTGTGCAGATTGCGTCCGTTTCGGCGGTTGATGATGAGATGGTAGAGCAGGAACGGTCTGAGGCTGAGGCTGGGATTGAGGGGCAGACGGCTGCGTTAGTCGCCGATCCTCTGGGAGGGGCGGTGGAGGGGGAACAGAGATCGGAGGGCTATGGTGCCCGGAAGTCATGTTTGAGGGGGTCGTCAACGGAGGAGGGGGAGGTATCTGGTTGTACGATGGATACGCCACACTAGGTTGTACACTCAACGATCCACCACCGACTGCGTGCGACAACGCCATGCTCATCGTCCCCGACCGCTTCATAGGACTTGTTCCACCTTGGGGTACCTCGGGAAGAGGACGAGACATATGACTTTGCGAAGGTGATGGATTGAGTGGAGGCGGCGGAGGAACATTAACAGATATGTGGGACGGTCCTGCACTCATCTGTGACGGTGCGCGATCAGTGGGTGCGCTGCGGCCATATACTTGCATCTGTCCTAATGGCGGGGGTGGAGGTACTTGTGGTAACGAGTGTGGTTGTGATTGGTTGTGCCTTACCGCCGGAGGAGGAGGCACGGATGCAGGAGATGGAGGTGGCGGAGGTCGCGACTGGTTCTGTTGTTGCTGGAACGATGGTGGGTTTTGTTGAAACACTGAATGATAGGAAACATTTGAGCCCACACTCGCAGCTGACGGTGGCGTTGAAGACTGCGAGTATTGATTACTGGAAATGCTAGAAGATGTAGGATACGGATGATAAGAGTATAACGACTGCGATTGGGGAAGTGATTGGTACGACATTGTTTGGGGCAACGGATGGGCCGATCCAGCGAGCTGCTGAGAGATTGAAGAGAATGGAGAAGGCGGTGCTGGAGTCTGGGAGACAGCTGGAGGGTAGGAGGCTGCACTAGGTGCCGTGGTTGGTGGACGGAAGGGTTGAACGCCGGGAGGGGGGCCAGATGGTGGAGCATACATTGTCGTCGGTATTGCTTGAGTAATGTTGGAAGGTGGCACCGATGTATGCCTATATATTGGGGCTCCGGGACTCGTTGATACGGGTGGAGTTTGATACATGTGCATTTGGGGTGCAGGCGTGGGTGCAGGGAAGGCAGCCGACGCCGAGGTGGAAATCGGGACAAAACCAGACGAGGAGCTCGGTAAGCTATGGCGGGGGCCCCGGCTTGGTTGTGACTGCGGATGCGTAGAGTATACAGAGGAGGCCCTTGATACGGGTTCGTAGGGGGGCTGGTACAAACTGGGCCCACCGGTCCTGTGTTGAGCTAGGGACACCGAACCTGACTGCGAATCTGGGCCGTCATAGTTGTATGTACTTCCGTTATCCGAATGCGAGGAGTATGATGCATGACTGTAGCCTACAGAGCTAGGTTGAGACCAGTTCGTCGATGCCGAAGAAGTGGTACCGCGAACCAATTCTGTATGCGTTATTTGCTAAGGGAAGAGCCTCGGTTAACTCTGATACGCACAGTAAATGACGTATTCTTACTGGCAGGCTGAGACGTCTCCGCAAGTTCATTTGACCGAGTTCATCAGTCAATGAGGAGACAGAAGAAGCACTTTGTTGCGTTGAATGGCTACTGTGTGCGCTACTGTGTGTTCCAGTATTCTCGTAATTAGGCCTATAGAGCCCGATTTGTGCGATTGAACTGGAGCTCCGTAACGAGCGCGGCAGCGCTTCGGGTCGTATGTCTACGTCCGTAAACGAGTGCCTCCAGGTATTCGAGGAACCGCCTGTCTTCATCGCACTTACACCGCTAGGAGACCACCGCGAGGGACTTCCGCCCAGGCTCTCTGATGATCCTCTGGCATCAGGGTGAGCTGTGAAGGTACCAGGTCCACCATACTGCTTCCTGGCCTTCGCCTTGACAGGTGCTTTCTTCACTGGTGCGGGTTCCTGAATGTAAAGCTTAGCTACGGTGTCATAACCACGCAGCATCACGACGTACATTGGACCAGAACGTAAGCTCTAGATAAACTTCGCCACAGTAACGATCCTTGTTTGTCAAAGTGAACCACTCTTCGCAAATTAGTCAAGATGCACGCCTCCTAAACACGCGTATTACGCACCATCGGTTTCGCCTTTCGTGAGAACTTCAGTGAGATCAACATGCGTTTCCCCAATGAAATCAGGCTCCTTGACGTCCTGTGCATAGCAGCTTATTTTCATGAATGTTCCACCCTGGACATTGGGAACACCTTTCGCTTTCTTTGGGGGTGGTGGTGGTGCCCTTCCCTGGGTAGTTTCAGGCGTTGTGTCGTCCGCATCGAGTTCGTACAAGGTAAACCGGATTTCCTCGTCCCACTCTGGGTGCTGTCCGCCACGTTTGATGACCTTGGTATTATACTTTCTTCCATTGAACTCCACGACACAGTACGGATCTTGTTTGCCAATATGCCGCTTGTTTGGTAGATTCCTCTGTAGTGTTCGTGAATAAGTCGCGTCTCGTCTAGTCGGGTCACGTCACGGTGGCTGGGACAACGAAGACGTACTGCTTTGAGTAGGACAGCGATCAAGGTTCCAATCTCTCGAGGGTCCGTAGACATAGATGCTGAACGCGTCGACGGAAACGAGAGAGCGATGAGAGTCAGGTAAAGGAGTGATTCAACATAAAGTACTACAAGTCCAACAGGGCGTCTGACGCCGCAGCCACCAGTACTTAACGTAACGCGCCCATACTTAGATCAACATCAAAAGCCATTATACCCGCCCTTCAAGACCTCAGGCTTCATGTACGTGGATGGCCCGGTTTATTTTCAAGAACCAGTACTCAACCCTTGCGGGGACTTTGAATGTATTAAACGGCGCACAGAGTCCGCGAAAATCTCGCCTGTATCAAACTTGCTACTAGTACAGAGCCATTTATTGACCACACTGCATCTGCCGCAGCAAAACAACCACCCGACTCCCGACCGCAGTCAGAGCGGCGACATGTCCCACAAAACTTCAATGATCAATCCCTGCCTGGCACATAGCTGCGGTTATCACGGAATATCAAATGCGGCTTCCTATCCGCCAAGTCCAACAGCATCTCTGCAAAGTAGCTGTTTGCCCATGCAAACCATGGACGTGTGTACGACGAGGCATTGTAAATGTCGATGGATTCATGAATCAGGCCGAGTCCGGCAGTGTTCTATCGCATTCAGATACAGAGATACTATCAGTTGATACCTCAATGAGACTGCGGGGAAGGAGATGGTACGCACGTTTGCAATGAGGTACAGCGCAGCTGTGATCTCTTCGTCGTTGTCTGTTCCAAAGATGGAAGAGATCTGCGACATTGGCCTTTTTACGTTGGACCCATTCAGCTGAATCACACACGGTGATATTTGGCCAGTATCTACTTACCAAGGGTGCCAGACATCAACATGAGGCCCACTACGAAAATACATCACTCAGTCCATGCTAAGGAGCATTGTGTTGTCAGAACTCACCCGATTCCGCGGAAGGTCTTGCCCTGTGCATAGTATGGGTTCTGCCTGGAGAGCAAAAGCTTGCGTGTAGCTGCGTAGGCTGGATTGGTTTTGTCCAAGAACCCAAGGTATGGGAGAGATAAGAGCGACTGTGAAGGGAAAGTTAGACTTCGAAAGATGAAGATCGTGGAAGGTGGTGTTGCTCACTGGAACGTTGGCGTCGTCCATGACATAACGGCCTCCGAAGCCTGGTAGGATAGTAGAGGTCAGTGGTATATTCTACATTCAATGACAACAGCATACCATTCGTCTCATAAGCGAAAATATTGTTTACGACCTATACCAGACAAGCCCTTCGTTAGATTCCTGTGTACACGAATCCTTTCGGTCAAAGAAGACACCACATACCGTAGTATTCCATATAGCATTATGAATTCTCGAACTCCACTGCCTTGCAAGCGAGCTGACATTCTTGCTCTGCTTGGCCGCGTCGAGTATATCCGCCAGATGTCCAAGCTCGACGCTAAGCATCGCGTTTGCTGGTGTTAAGAAAGCTATATCACATTAGATTGCATATCAACTACCATTACTACTTTCCCTCCTCCCTAAAACTGAAATTGACACTCACCAAAGGTGCTCAAATCATCCGACGGCCGGTGGTGCGTGCCCACAAGTCCGGTATATGCCTTCGGCTCGCCGTTACCTGCGTTAGGCACTGCAGGTGAAAGCGCACCATTCCCTCCCGTCCAGTTATAGAACGAAATAAAGTTGAAGTCGTCATCGAAGGTGGGCTGAGACTGTTCTTGTATAACGCGGAAGATTTGCGAAATGGCGCTATGCCCTGGTATGATTGAAAGGCGATAAGCGGTGGTCAGCGGTAGCACAGACAGGATATGAACGTACAATTATCGTTGAAGATTGCAGCGTCGTTCGTCGCTTGGTAATATGATCTCGAAAGTTTCAAGAAACCGCACAGAGAGTCCAGCTCATACTACGCGCACCTCTTGTTCAACAGCATGAACTATACACTTTGATTGATCCGCACATACCTTGCACTCAAAAACAGTCTGATTGTTGACCGGCCTGTCGAAGCCTTCTCATTAGCTCACATATTGACATTGATTCTCTCGAGCAAACTCACGGATTCACAGTGACACCATCTGCCCAGTCGTTATGCGAGGGTTCAAGACCGCTTTCCGGCGGTGGCTGGAACGCTCCGCAGTAGGGGTACTGAGAAACGTATCGAGCTTCATTATTGATCACAGCTTTGACAAGCGTGGCCAGTTCCTTGTCTTGGCCGAGGAGGGAGTGATAGTGGGCGAACTGCCAGCAAGTTTGTTAGACGATTACGAGAACGCCATGAATAGTAGTCATACCTGGTTGGCGGTGTCTCTGAGCCATTGTGCGCTGTTGGAAGAAGTCAATGCGAATGCCCTAGATGAGAAAACAGAAGCCGTACGTGATATCCTGTTTGGAATCATCGAGTCAATATCGCACATAGGTACTGTGATTCAAGTGGACACTCACCCCGGTGATGATGAACGCAAGGTTCTCGGTCTATTGCAACAAAACGAGCAGTCAGAATTGCGCGGGCAACGAGCATGTTGATGACATACTTCGTTAAAATACCGCACAGTAGTATCTATCGAGGCGTTCAGCCCTGATGCATATCATGTGCATCAACAACTTACCCAAAGTGTTTGGGAAGGTGTTTTCAAACAATCGCGCCAAGTCTGGGTCCTTGAGACGAGCCTTCATATCCGTTATGACTTTCTAACAATGATCCTCTCATTAAGAACTTTTATATAGCAGACGGGGGGTTCTCGTATAGACCTTACCTCCACGGATGAGCTATTGAACGTCCGACACGCGGGTGCTGGTCTCATGAACGGCAACTTCAGGGATCCCGTAGAGACGTTGCCTTGTGGAGACTGCGATACACATAATTCAATTCTCCTGAAATCTTTGTAAAGCACAAAACGCACCTGAGAGAACGTCGTATAATCCGGACACTGGGCCTCCACCAATGCTCCGGAAGCTCCCAACAGAGTGGCTACAGAAAGCAAACTGAACCGCATTTTAAGATGTCTCCAAGCTCTTTCAAAGTTGTGCAAGCTTGCGATAGCGTCGAGAACAAGGGAGATTAGATCCCTCGCAAAGTTGCTGGGTTCTATATAAGTAGTACAGTGAGCTTCTTAACACATTGCGCTTATAAACATCACGTACCCACCCATGGCCATCATTATATTTCACTGTCCACGCTGCACTTCGTTCACGAGGTCAGCTCAAGAATAGATATTTCAGTCTTCTTAAGAGTCTTGCATCGGAAGAGCATACGTCAACGAAAGCAGGTGACCGTGCAGGAAGGTCCAAGTGCTGATAGTTCGGTTTCAAGGAGGAATTGATGCAGATCTCGACGAAGGTCGCTTCGGTCATGCGCTGATGACAATACGGTCCGGTGATATGTATGAAAACACTCGTAAGTATGTCATGACGATGCGAACGAAGCTGCAAGGCAAGTACACAGAGGATGTATGAGTAGCTAACTAGAAAATGGTGGAAGAGGAAACACATAATGAAAGAATAGTTTCACCATCAATAACTTGGAAGCACCCGCGGTATACTTTAATGAACGAACATCAGAGTCTGTGAATAAAGGCGAGAGAAGATACATAGGATGGCATGGGTAACTAATACGACCTGCTCGAAACTCGTAAATGGAGTGATGAAACTGCTAGGATAGGGTGAGAGTGAGGACGTCGATGTCTGTCTATTAGGCACACGTAAGTGTGCTGCATCACTGTAACGCTATTCACTTGCCTGAGCATCAAGGCTAGGAATCGTTAGTTGCGACTACTTCCTTCTCCTTCGTGGCGGTGTCCTGGATGGAGGGGACGGGAGGGGGATTGTCCTCCAAAGTCAGGTTTGATACTTTGGGTGTTTCCTGACCTTTGTCCCTCTTCGGCGTCGCCGCGCCAGGCCCACCATTCTCATTGACCGACGAAAGCGTCGGTGACTGTGGTCGCTCTGTATCTTGAGAAGCACCATGCGATGGCGTAGGGGGCTCGTGGTCATTGGGAGCCTCCTCATCTGGAAAATTCTCTGATGCCCTGTCCTCGAATTCGTCGGTTTCAGGGAAAGCTTCACTGGTAGTGAAGGTCGTGAAGGCCAACGATCTGTCATCACGGTCATCGTGTGCGAAACTTGACTTCTCTAGAGATTCCTCTTCCGTGGCGAGATTGACGCTGCGAGTGCCGGTACGTAGACTGGGCGTAGTCCACAAGCTCCTTTCTCGCAGTATACTCGGCGTGCCGGGTCCGCCAGTGCCCAAGTGCGCACTCCATCCACTGGCCTCGCTTTCCCAGCTGCCTCTTCTTGAGCTACGGGGTCGCAATGCACGAACACTCGCGTCAACATCGCCATCTCTGTCAGGCTCCATTCTGTCGTCATCCCCGTCCAGGTCGCCCGGGGTAAAATGACTGACACTGTCTCCTAGCCCGTGGGTACCGCTGAAATGCGAGAACGAATCGTCCGCAACGGACCTTCGCCCAT
>JAXQKB010000141.1:0-62127 GCA_037042295.1 Irpex sp. Y119-03 | reverse complement strand
TGAAGCTTCTTACTAAATTCTTTGTTGGCTACGTTTACCAGGCTTCGCGGGCCGAAGCGAAGCGCGGCAACCCTTGTACTTAATGCACGACATGACTTTACCTAACGATCAACGTTCAATAATAATCCGTTCTTGCGTGCCCGTTTTGAAATACTTACAAACACTGGTGGCAGTGAGAACGGAAGGAGGCTCGCGCCACACAATCGGCGCTCAAGAGATTTTGGCGCAGGACAAACAAGGCCAAACTCAGCGAACTCGGGCTGCAAATCATCTCATTCAAGTTTAGTATCGCCAGTAGTAAACCAGCTCGGTACCTCTTGCAGGCAAACCTCCCCTTCTCGACCTCGCGTTCTTTCAAAGAAGAATTTAGTTGAACACGGTTGCCGTGACGGTTGCCGTGAATCGCGCTTCCATTCCATCCGTTGTACGCCGCTTTCGAGCTGCTGCAGCCTGAACTCGACAAACTTCAACATTCGCGCTCAACAATACGTGGGAGAAGAGTTGGAAAGGGTCCTGGAAAGGGTCTCAGAAACGCCATCATGGTCAAGTCGCGTAGTGACTGGCCTTACGTTCCATTTGACTCCAACAAGCACAGGCGAAACTTAGGTCACAGGTGAAGTAACGTTGAAGTTGCAGGCAAATTCTGAATACTAACACGAGTGCTAGTGCAGCTCTCTAAAGCCAACCTGAAAGTCAAGTAGCCAATCTGCGCATAAATTCGCCAGCTGAGGATATCTTGAGGATGGCTCTCTGACTTCTGGCGGTGGCCTTCCTACCGCTGGTCAAAACTCCAAGATCTCCCCTCGAGATGCACAAGGCTCGTTACATTCATTCTGATAGCGACCTTTTCTATGGTTCCTGGATGCTGTATACTCATCCCAGCAGACGGCGTCATGGATCGTGACTCGGGGTCAGCCCGAGAGTGTGCCGTCCGTCAATGTAAACAATGTCAGAATTGCAATTGGATCGAATAGACGAGACTTTTGCCACGATGAGGTGCGTCGTCGTAACTCCATTTGCCCCGAGCGGCAATTTGCCAGCTCCGTTCAGTGAGCGATAAATTATTCAAGGTGCGTCTAACCAGGCCTACCAAGTTTCTGGGCAGCTCGAAAAAGAGAATGTTTAGGGCCCGGAGTCAGTCAAGCTGCCATTCTATTTAGTTCCATTCATAACGACCGATCTCATACACCATTTACTTAGGTTCTGCAATTCCAAGCCCCTTTTGATCGCGAATGCAACATGAGTCGCACCCGAGAGCATGGAATCATGGAAAGCTCAGAATTGTAGCATTATCGCAAGATGGTATAAATGCAGCGCCCAATACCCACTGTAAATAGCTCATTTCGCCTCTCTTTTTTGTAGGAACAACCTCCGCCGCTTCTCATTGACAGACAAGCTATCGATATCATGTGTGGCAACGTAAGTATTAATCCAGAATCTACGCACTGGTTTCCAGGCCATAAGCTGATGATTGGTGCGTACAGCTCCATGCTGAGGGATCATTTGAGGTGGTGACTGGCGGGAGCAGGATCAAGGCGTCGTTCAACGATCGCCATGGACTCACCCACTACTTCTCCGGAAGTCTGGGCGTGTCGGTCACTCCGTTCAAATCTGCCAACGCTGTCGTCTCTTACAGAGCAGACGAAGATTTGTCGGGCAGCGACGCATTCCAAGGCAACATGGGGACGAACCAGTTCACTCTCAACTTCGACAAGGGGTATACCATGACGGGGACTATCACCTCACCTATTCCTCAACAAGTGACGGTGACGGGAGCGGGGAGTTGGCTTGTGGGACGGGCATAGGACTATCTACTACTAGCAGCCGAAGTCCGAGGTAAGTAGCTTCATGATGTCTGTCATATTCTCCGCCACAACAGCTGAACAGAGGGGTATCTTTATCCAGGGGACTTGGAAGGTCTCGAGTAATACTCGTTCAATATACCAGCAGTAGTCGCTGGCGGTGGTCTTTCGTTATCGAGGCCATTTCATATCCACACTTAGGCTCTCGTATGTACACTGCCATTACTCCCGAATACCGCTCGCTTGCTTTAATAAATCACGCTGCGGCACCTTTATGTGTATCCAAATAAGTACGACTTTTACCTTCTACGAGTTCCGCGTCGTATCCTGAATATTCGGTAGTGACTATGAACCTTTGCGACGTCATATACGTCGAGTCGATACTGTTGTCAGAAAGTAGTGGCTGCAGCTTATTGCTCCGGGTCCTGCAAATTGGCTGCAATTCGGACTTTAAGAGCGCGGCCGTCTCTGAGACGACTGATAATCCGTATTAAACCTACCACGCTATCGCACCAACGATGTCCCAACAGCGTATTATAATAGTCTGCGGTGAGTAGCTCGCTGCGAGGTGCAGACGGCAAGCGCACTACCCGGGACCCGTTTGGACAGGAGTTGGGCAATATATGAGGGCTGTTATCCTGCCTGAAGAAGACATTCTCTGCCTAACTTCGAGCAACTATACGGTTACGGCAGCTCCGAGTCGTGTAGAGCATAAGGAGAAGTCTGAGACATTATGGGGCCACGACAGAGAAACAGACTAGGTCCACATCAGTCATGGTAAGAAATCAGTACAACATCATATGGGATTCTTTCCACGAACAATTTACTACAACATATGGAAAGAAACCGATTAGGAAGATATTTGTATGACAGCAATGCGTGGTCGTAAATGAACTGTGACTGAAAGACGCGATGCTGTGGTTTTATGATTTACAAGTTGGAGGAGAGAAAATACGTGTTTGGACAGGATGAAGACAGTTAAGAGAAGAGGAGATTGTGACGGTGTCATGAGCACAGATCAACGCAAGCACATTGAACCAAGAGCGGAACCAGGAGTGCGAATCAATGCATCGTGAAAGAGATACCGCCGTCACGGTTGATCATGGGTATACGCCATCTGGATTGAATTATGTCAGAGCTAATTATCTCTGTAAATGATTGAACAAGAAACAAGACCTCTACTCACTTAAGACCAAGTGGCGTTTCCGCTGACAGAAGCCTGCTGGGTAGGGTTCGTGTAGGACGCGGTGACAACCTCACCCTGTCCGAAGTTCAGGTTGACATTCGTGGCGCCGATGATTCCGTTCACGTTGTCCTGACCCGTGAGCTGGCCGTCGGTCCTGTAGGTAACGACCGCATTTGTCGCGCTGAACTGGGGGACGGGAGACTGGAAGTTGACAGACAAGTAAATGGTCTTGCCATTGCGGTCGGTGAAGGTGCCGGTGATTCTGTTACCGCTAGACACGGTCTGGAGGGTACCATTGGCGGTCAACTAATGGAAGTCAATATTAGTATGCTATCAAACGTGCGTGAGTTTGCATTGAGCACTCACAGACATGGTGATGCGTGCAGAACTTGTGAGGTAGGTGGTGGCTATTGCAGTGGGTCGGTGGAATGCTTGGGATGGTGAAAGTCGAGTGAGCAAACCCCCTATTTATGTTCTATCATAGGAGCATGTCAGCGCTCTGTTATTTTCTGCTGTTCATGTACAAGTTGTTACGTACATGACGATGGCAAAGCACTCCTGACCAGTTCTTCATCCATGGCGGCACTGCGTACACCCTGTACATACAGTGATGAGTTCACTAGATGACACTCTGACGTGCTCCTGCTCAATTTCCGGAATTGATATGCATGGAAACAGCCGCAAAACCTTACGGGATTTGGGAAAATGAGGTGGAGACTAATATAACCAGTCTTCCGACACATATGAGCGCCGTAGATCCCTTTTGTGCCAAGAATAAACGTCTTGCTGGAGGAAAGACTGAATTCAAGCAAGACTTTCAAAGGTGTCCGATCTAAATGTAAAGTTGTCATATTGAAATGACGATCGATACTTCAGGTCGATGACACTCTAGCGGATCTCAGGCTGGAGGCTCCGAGTCGGCTAAGTAATGAGTAGTTTGATACTGGCCCTAAGAGTATAATTTATGAGCTTCATATCTATGATAAATGCAGAATACTTCACCTCAACGCCGATAGTGCTCTTCCTAGTAGTGACCCGATAGTACATAAGTACCTGCTCGTCGAGAACTTGAAGTTCGTATCACAAATTTGGGCTCCGCTTGAGCATTGCCGCTGAGGATAAACAGAGCCAAAGTCGGAGCGTAGATCGTCCGAGACTCAGAACGCCGGCGCCGTCATCTTCAAATTCTTATGACTCTCTTCAACGAAGAGCAAACACCTCGAGCATTACAAGTTTGTGTCCTTGGCTGCGGACATGCGTACTGAATGACTGTTGCCGTAAGTCGCGCTTCCCTGCCAGTGTCATTGGAGCTGAAAAGAACTGCTTTACGATCGGATTTATAGTATAGTACATGTTAAACACGAGTAGAATGCGAATTCGAAGGGTCCTGGAAAGGGTCCAAGGAATATCGACATAAGCTTCTCCACCACTGACAGGCCTAGCGTGTCACCCGACCATGTGAGTCGCGAGCTCGCAGACAGCAAGCGCGGGAAAAAACTAAGTTCAAGTTAGGTGAAGTAGTATTCAAGCCATCATCTGTTCTGCACAGTATGCGACGGGCTGAAAAACTAACTTTTCCAGAATGCAACATCTCTACTGGTTTCTGGGCTCTCAACTGGTTTTTGGGCTCTCAACTGGTTTTTGGGCTCTCACTTTACGTGTCAAGCTGCGAAGACTGATACAACTTGAGGTACCTGGCCTCGAATATGTCTTCCAGCTACCCGAAAGTCAGGGACGTCTCACGCTTTGCACATTATCAAGCCAGCGACTGAGCACGCTTCATATCTTCAAGTTCTCGGTCGGAGTTTTCCTACCTCCGGTCAAGTACACGTCTGCTCGTGAGTGTACAAGGCTGGGAGCCTGAGCTTCAAGTCGCCACTGCTATGGATCCGTATGTGGTCTTTGCCTCATAGTTTTGTCATGCCAGTGCGATATTTTTATTACATTTTGTCGTCATTGCATATTTGATGTCGGCATGGCAGACGGTGCCATAGAGCATGACTTGGGTTCACTTGAGTTCCGAGAAGGGCGTGTCACCGCTGGCATGAGCTGGAACAGACATAGCAAAGTTCTTCGAAACTTTACTCAAACATGTACCAATTAAGTAAGTCCTTCGAACTCTACGGGGTATATTGTAGCTGAATCTGCTCCCTCACCAGCGGTGAATCTATGAAGAAGGTTCAATTAGATCTTTTCAAGAATGGGACTTTCTAGAGAGAGAATAAACGGGACATGTGCCCTGCCTTATCGTATTCAATGCTTTAGAGCCGGTGCCATTCCTGATGGTCAATTTCTTGTGCCGTCTACTGGCGTTTTTTCTAAGAGCCTACGATTCCAAGCCTGGTCGTAACTGTCACGTTGGCTATGCCCCAGAGTTTAATACGTGCCAGGCTCGGAGCTGAAATCACGAAATCGTTACCACGGGGTATAAATTGCTACTGTCTTCACCGGATTCACCACTACAAGCTACTCATTCTGTATCCTCTTTCCCTATTAGCCACTCAGCAGCGCCTTATGTCCACAAAGAGCTACCACAATGGCTGGACATGTGAGCAGCCATGCAATAAATAACAGGGCATATAATCTTACTAATCATACGTACAGCTGCAGGCAACTGGTTCACTTGAAGTAGTGGCGGGAGGGAACAGAATTAAGGCGTCGTTCACCGACCGTAATGGGCTTGCTTATCATTTCTCTGGAAGTCTGGGTGGATCGGTCACACCGTTCAAGTCCAGTGCTACCCTCACTTACAGAAGTGATGGAGACCTCGTAGCTAGCGATGCCTTCCAAGGCAACATTGGAACCAACCAGTTCACTCTCAACTTCGACGAAGGTTATACCATGTCTGGGATTATAACCCGTCCCATTCCGAAACAGGTGACGGTGACGGGAGCGGGAAGTTGGCTTGCAGCACACCCCGGGATCCCTCCACTCGAATGTTGGGGGTAAGTAGCAAGGTCTCCACTTGGCAATACTGGCCTTGGCTGATTTTATCATCTCGCCAGGGAAGGGCGCCCAGATCCTATGTGACCGTCTTCGATACAGCGGTATATCATGACACAACTCACTCTTATACCACTGCTTCCTGCCTCACTTACGCTACTTTTTGTGATCATAAGTATGTTCGCATGATTGCTTCCAACGTTTCCGAGTCTTCGTGGTTATGTTTGCTTTCTCGAATAATTCGATAGACTTGCGTTGACATCACTTGTCTATGCGGTTAAACGACTCGTTGATACCTTATCGACATATGTATCTTCCAGTAGACATCTATGCATGCCAGATTTGTACCTCTCTTCGTGGAGATGAAGTCGATTTAACGTCATATGCCGCTGGCTACATGCTGTTTAAGTCATCGTGCCTTGTCTTGTGCTCGACTATCAATCGTCCAAACTAATGGTCTGAGTACTGTCGAGCTTTTGTTTCATTCATCAAATCGTCACGATAGAATACCAAGCGAACATTTTTGTGTATTTTCTTTGCAAGTTGCAACACGTACTCTACGACAGGAACCAAAGGATAAGTGAAAAAAGAAGAGAGAAAGACTTGGAAGAGCGTGAGACATATAATTTTATGCTGTTTATGCGACCGAGAGGTTCCCTATCGAGTCCGCCTTCATACGAAGATCCCGAGACGACAGAGCTCGGTACTGTTTTTGTGAGGGTTTGCTGGATTATACACGACCGAATGCCGTCACTAGACCAGTCGAGATCGAAAAGGAGTGGTGAGTTCGGTGCTGTTTTGCGTTTGTGGGGTTATACGACCGAGGAGTTGGGCGCTCGGCTCTGTTTTGAGGATTTTCTGCGAGTCGAGTTGGGAGGAGGAAAGAGGAGGAAAGCGAGAAAGGAGGAGGAAAGAAAAGGAAAGGAAAGAAAGAGAAGAGAGAGAAGAGAGAAGAGAGAAGAGAAGGAAAAGAGGAAGAGTGGAAAGCGGGCGTTCTGAGATTTTCTTTTTCTCCGACCGAGAGGTTCCCTATCGAGTTCGCCTTCATACGAAGATCCCAAGACGACAAGGCTCGGCACTTTTTTGGCGAGGATTTTCTGAGTTATACGCGACCGAGGACCTGCACTAGACCAGTCGAGATCGAAAAGGAGTGGTGAGTTCGATGCTGTTTTGCTTTTGTGGGGTTTTGCGACCGAGGAGTAGGGCGCTCGGCTCTGTTTTTCTATTTTCGAGGGTTTTCTGCGAGTCGAGAGGAGAGGAGGAAGAGAACTAAGGAAGAGACGAGAGGAATAGACGGAAAAGAGATGAGAAGGGAATGTGTTCTGAGATTTTCTTTTCTCCGGCCGAGAAGTTCCCCATCGAGTTCGCCTTCATACGAAGATCCCAAGACGACAAGGCTCGGCACTTTTTTGGCGAGGATTTTCTGAGTTATACACGACCGAGGACATGCACCAGACCAGTCGAGATCGAAAAGGAGTGGTGGCTTCGGTACTGTTTTGGCTTTTAAGATTATATGCGGGAATACGTGGGAGTGTGGAGGAGGTTGTCGTCGTTGTAGTCGCTGGATGATGAGGTGGCACCGACCCATCGAGAGGCTGACCACAGTCGTGAAGAAGGAGCCCTGTCAGACGAGTGTCAGCCTCCGATCGAACCTCCATCGAAGGACTCCACTAAAAGTAAGTACTCACAGCTTGCCTAAAGCAACTCTCCTCATCCTGTACAAACATCATCGCAGCCTGACCGGCGGTACTTCAAGTGGGTGGAGGGTGTTCTCGTCTCATGCTGCAGTTACCCATGAGCCCGAAGGCACCAACTATGTACAGCTGGGGAGAGGGTGAGAAGTCGGGAGGAGGAGGTGGTGGTGGTCAGTTGCTGATGATGGGATGTAGAGGCGAGGGTTGGAAGGGTAGGGTGGCTAGATGGGGTGTCGGCGACGACGACGAAGAAGAGGGGAGAGGGAGAGGAGGGAGAGGGGGAGAGGAGAGAGAGAGAGAGAGAGGAGGGGAGGCGGTGGAGGGGGAGATGGAGGTGAGAGGAAGAGACCAGCCTGAACATTTCTGACGTCCGCAGGCCGTATTTATGCTCTGCCCAGCCAAGAGGCTGACGGCTGACAAGAAGCACGTCTGTTGGAGGTTAGCCATCATCGGTCAGCCTCCCGCCGAGATGCAGGGTTAGTCCATCCGTCGACAGTTTAGGCAAGTGTTGGTTTCGATCTCAACGGGCACGTACAATACGTTGGTGGCTGGGTCAGAACCGTGACCAAAGGGAACTTCCGCAATATGTTCAAGATATTGGTGAGTTTGTACATACCCCATTCATTCATTCTGCGCCGCACATAAAAATACAAATAGCAATCCGAGTAGGCACTCACAAGCCGTTAACTGATACAACCCTCTGTCCACCTTGCAGTTACTAGTTCTCCAGTGACTGTATAAAACATAGCTCCCGCTCATTGCTGTAGTGCCTGATACGCGTGTTCGACCGCCCCAGCAAGAGTTTGGTACTTCTCCTTCGTGTACGGTCGATAGCGAATTCCGAATACAGCTTCATCGCTATAAAGAGGGGGGCGAAAATAAGTCAGCCGTGGAGGGTATTGACTCAGTCGAAGGACATACGACGCTGGGACATCGATCGAGACTCGTTCCTGGGAGAAGATCTTATAGGTGTAGTGGCCATGCCAAGAACCGTCTGTATTATTATTACAAATCATTGTCAGCAGGACAGAGAGCGAGAAGGAGGTGGAAAGCTTACATCCTGAGTCGCCTTGTCCGCCGAATGGCAGCTCATCGACTATGTTGCAATATAAGCGGGGGTCGTTGATTACTGAGCGAAAGTGCTTACAGCCCAAGATAGATGTAACGTCGTTGAACGAGATGTTGCCACTGTTCGTCTCGTTTAATACTGCAGAAGGATAATCAGTAATAAGAATATAGCCTGTAGACGGGAGGAGAACTGGACTTACTCCGCTCCTTTGTCACAGCACTGTTAGTGAATGGATAGATGACGAGAGGTTTGGGTCTAGCTCGCGAGGAGATGTTAATACTCAGTACAGTCGTCTAAGGCTGAACACAGAACATGACTCACAGGCTATTGATGATGTTAATGGCCTTGTCTAGGTTATCTGCGACGAGGATAGGGTGTATAGGTCCGAATATCTCCCTGCAGGTTATCCATAAATCAGTCTTTCGTCCACGCAGGACGCAGAAAAACCACCAAAGTCGACTCACTCCTGCATTAACACATCGTCCAACCCCACATCTGTCACCACAGTCGGCTCAATCTGTATACCATCCTCCAATTGCCTGTGCTTCCCCCCAAAGTGTATCTTGCCCTTCGTCTTCTCCAACAGACCCAAAAGTCGCTGGGCATGGCGTACGCTGACAATCTTTGCCCATTTGGCGTCAGGGTGGAAAGGGCCATCGGGGAAGAGGACGGCGTTGGCGCGGGTTAGGGCTTCGAGGAAGGCAGGGTAGACCGAGCGAAGGACGATGCTATAATCTGGAGATACGCAAAGCTGTAAGATATCGTGAATTGAGATTCAAAGTGTGACTGGGAAGCACGAAATGGAACTGACTTGTCCTGCGTTGGTAGCCTTCCCATTCAATATCCTCCTCGCCGCCAAATCAAGGTCGACCCCCTCATCAACAATGACAGGACTCTTTCCTCCCAACTCCAGAGTCAACGGAGTGACGAACTTCGCTGCCGCCGCCGCAATGATTCGGCCCACAGCCACACCGCCCGTGTAGAAGATATGGTCCCAGCGCAAGTTCAGCAGCGCAGTCGTCTCGGGGACCGCACCATTGACGACAGCGAACGCCAAGGTGTCCAGATATTTCGGAACGAGCTCCGCCATGAGAGCAGCAGAGTGCGCTGTCACTTCCGAAGGTTTGAGGACGGCGGCGCAGCCTGCTGCGATGGCGCCCAGGAGGGGCTTGAAGGTCAGTACCCACGGGAAGTTCCACGGTCTGTCCGTGTCATGTCAACATCGGAGTTCGGGATGTGAGGATGAGAAAGTGAGAAAGTCGGCAGTCCAGGATGCGTGTATGGTTTAGCCTAGACACGCAGGCGAACGAGGGAAATACACGCACGAGATGAGACAGATCACACCCTTGGGAACGGTGTGGATCGTGCAGTTCCAGCCGGCTCTGCTTTGCTCGACGGTCGGCTTGGTGGGCTTGACCCACTCGTCGATGTGGTCGAGACAGAACTTGGCGCCTTTGATTACGCCCAGGACCTCCATGAGCACGGTCTCTTGATCTGGTTTACGCAGATCAAGGTGCAAGGAGTGGACGATTGCGTTTTTGTTCTCGTGGAAGAGCAGAGCGAGCTGGCGAAGCTGCTGTTTGCGCCAGGCGAGCGAGCGAGTGACCCCTGACTTGAAGGTTTTGTGCAGTTTTTCATGGATCTGAGGGATTGGTATTCAAGAAGCTTCTTTAGCAGAGTTGATCAAGAAGATGCGTAGATCACTTACCGCGGGTATGTCCTCGACAGCGGTGTACTTGAGAGTTTCAGCCATGTTGCGCTTGAGAGGGTACCTGGGAGAGTGGAATCAAGAGGTGAAGCTAGCTGGCCGTCTTGTCTTGAAGGTGACTTTGCGACGGAAGTATATGTACAGAACCTAGACGCCATCCGGCTCAACATCGTAGTCAGCAAATCCCAAGCCTATGGCTGTATTCACACGCATTCAGTATCATAGACTCGGTAACAAGGCCCAAGAGCATCATCACCGGATTACAGTAGCAACGGCTAGAAGGCTCAGCACTGCGCAATAATAAAACCACAGCCGGTTCCTGGTCCGAGTGTGCCCTGAAGAGCAAGTACTGGTAAGTAGCCAACGGGGCAAGTGGTTGTCGTAAAGATAGCCAGTGATTTACACGTGTCGCAGTTCAATCGCATTGTGGCGTTTAGATTTCCCTTAAACGTTAACGTTAATCACCACTGGTACCTTCCCGCATGAAGTGTTCTTGCGCGAGCCTGAGACCGTCATCATAACTATAGTCGCGATCGATAGATATACCGAGCACAGAGAACCAAGTAATAATACAGAGACACATCGTACACACAACACCACCGAGAGGAGCTCCTATATATAATCCCAATAAAACCAGCAAAAGGACGTAAAGGCATAAAAGGTCGTCGCAATCAGTAGCACTTCGCGTATGAACCAGACCGGCGTCTTAGCCTGAGCAGCATGAGGGCCTCACAACAGCATCCTGGAACGCAGGCGGCGCAAAGGGACTCTCCGAAGGCTCGCTTGCCTGCGTCGTCCCGTCCTTACGTTCACGAGCATCCGCATCACCAGAGTGCTCCTCGTCATTAGCACAACATCCATCGCAGGCCGTCCCACATCCGCACGAGTCGCCCGGACACCCGCATCGACCAGCACAGCACTCCAACTTGGGTAGCTGTACCAGTCCAAACGCAGGCCCCCGTTCGTCCAACTTGTTCTCCCCGTCAAACAGGCTAGTAGGATACACCGTGACGTTCGTAGGATCCAAGTTGATCGTAGACGCGCGCTGAGAAGGTGGGAGGGGCAGAGCAGCCGCACGAGCGAGGAAAGCTTCTATGAACGACGGAACGGAGGGTGTAGCGGGTACAGTACCATAGGTGGTCGATTTCGGGAGCTCCATGGTGAGTGAGTGGTCGACACAGGTGTTGCACCCGTCTGGGCAGTCGTGGGAGTGTTTCTCGGCGTGTTGGGGGCCGCGGTGTTCCACGCATCCCGGGCATGTACAGTCGAATCCGCATGTGCAGCCTGTGCCGGCGAGGGAGGCGACTGCGTTGAGAGGAGGGATGGCCGGGAACTCGGGAGGCGGGATGGCCGGGGAGAGTGCCGAGGTTGGTGGGATGCATAAGATTGGAGGAAGCGAAGGACCTTTTTGGATGTTGCTGTTCGGTGAGGGGCTTTTGGACCGCGAACGATGGCGACGGCGTTTCGCAGGGGGTGAGGAAGGTCTTGAAGGCTGACAGCAGCTCGGTCGGCTTTCCTTCTCCTTGCCCTTGCCATTCTGCGCAGACACAAGCACTATCTCCCCCACGTCCTCTGGCTCGGGTTCGAGAGTCAATAAAGCTTGTCCACCACAACACATCGCCGCCGCCCGTGCCAGTGCCGCCAGTCCTCCATTCGTGCTGCTGCCCTCCGCGGTATCGGCTTCATGTCGGCACTTGCAACTCCACACGTCTTTACACAGGCATGGATTTAATAGAGTTCCAACTGTAAACGAAGTCCCCGGTAATCAGATCGGTCAGATTGGGACGTCGTTTGCTATATCTCGGAGTAACCTCTCACCTTGGGCGCGCGGATCGGCAGGGACGTCAACCGTAGGCTTCTTCAGTACGTCTTTCAGTCCGTTCGGAAGCGTCGGGCGGATAGGGATGTAGCGTTTGGCTATTCAGATGGCAGGCAAATGGGTAGCGCTCGATTGTGAGAAGTCTGAACTCCATCAGCCCGAACATGGGACGTACATTTCGCAGACAACTGTTTAAGATCCTCTCGTTTGTCTTTCTCCTCTTTTTCGGCAGGGGTACAGAGACACTTTGAGTGCACGCGTTTGGTTTTGCGGAGTTCTCTGCATTTCTCGCATTGTGAGACCGGCCGGCCTTTCTTCTTGATTTCGAAGAGTGGGCGTTCGGTGTGATGGCAGGAGGAGGAGCGATGGCCTTTAATGCACGATTCACTGCCAGCAAATATTCAGCTCGTCTGTCCATAACAACAGTTTTGTGTGCTACGTACCAGGCAAACTTCTTGTCGTTCACGAAGACCTGTGGGATTAATACTATTGTAAGTCTCGATCACAGACAGAACGTAGCTAGGGGTGCATACCATAGTCACACCAAGAGATATATGGTGAGTCGCAAACGACTACAGACTCGTCTCAGCGGAAAAACAAGTTGGTTAAAGGTCGGCAGAGGGGAAGGATGATGGTGGTAGCCCGGTTTGATGGGAAGTACCTCTCAGGTCTTAGTCCTATTCCAGCGTCTAACAGCACGTGGCTATGACCTTTGTGGCGTTCCTCCGCTGGCGGAACTGGCCACTGGCGTTTTGCCCTCCTCTTGCCGTCTTTCATGAGCCAATTTCGCGAACTCGACAGCAAAAATAGCTCGCCCTCGCATATAAGCGGCCGCTGTAATGTGGCGTGCTGCATAAGAAGGCGTGCGGACGGCTTTAAGCAACCGTATGAACTTCTGTGACCCGCGGGAGGAAACACTGAACGCCTGTTCGTGCAGGATAACTTTTTCGAACCGGTCACTACCATTGCGGACGAGGCTCAAGTGAAGCAGCACCAGGATCTATATTTAGCAGCACCAGGTAGGACGCAGCACATACTAAACGTGTGGCCAAGGCGCACCAGTAACGTGTTACTTCAAGTTAACTTGAAGTCGTCACATTGTGAGTAACCTCCAATTACCGAAAAGGCACGGATCTATTTTTATATACCAGGAACGTTCCTTCTGTGGACGTACTTTAACATACTACTCTCAGCCTACGGCAGTACCTATCTTAATTGACAAGTTCGCTCGGTCACGATGCCGGCGAGACAGTACATCGCACAACTGATTATGTGAGTTCTTCCCACAGTATACGTCAGTAGAAGACTGCAGGTCTTTTTAGAGCTTTGCACCAGCTGCTCGAGATCTCTAGTGGAAGTCTTCCGCACGGTGTCCTACAGTCACTTCGAGTTCGTGTCAAAGGAGTCTTACTACTGACATGCTTTCGTAGCGTTACTTCAGGCTAATTTTAGAGCCATGAACGGTGTATACTAAATGTGTAGTGGCTCTGGCTATGCACAAAGAAAGCTACGACTCGGAGGGCCAGCAACGAACGACGGAACCTACTTGATTGAGATTCGAGGATGACTCGCATCGCGAAACGGGCGGCTCGCAGCTGCTCGCAAACGAGCCTGTGAGTGACCTGACTAATATTTACTCTGCGGTGTCGGTAGCCACCAATATATGTATATTATGCCTCCCAAGATCACCGTTCTTATTATTATTTTTCCTTATGAGATTTAATGGTAAATACAATGCCTGCCTTATTTGGCTTCACACTTCGCGAAGTTCAGCGTTTACTGGACGCGTTTAACCTGTGGCAGTCGTGTACTTTGCCCACCAGCCACCATCTTCCGCTAGGCTCTTAAACTCACTCTTCAGTTGCTTTTGTTGTCATGGCTGCAAAACTATCTTCTTTGCTGCCTGCGTCGAAAGCACTGACCTCTCATCTGTCAAAGCCAGATCTTCCGACAGTCAACCTTTCACTCGACCAAATAGAGGCACAATCTCGACGACTTGTAACGCGTCAGACGGGCACTGGCGACGATGGAAGAGCGTGAGTTGGCCGTTTCTACTCTTTTGGGCACTTACGAACGTCTGTGTTCAACCAGGAATTACTTGTTGGCTCAAGCGCATGTAGATGCACCCGCATTGGCGAACTCGATCGCTCACCTGAACACAGCGGCCACCTTCACGCCTCTCCAGCCTTTACAAGATACAGACGTTGTCGGGTACCTGAGGCATGCACACGAACAGAACCTCATCTCTACCATTGAAGAAGCCAGGAAAGAAACTCAAGAGGATTTCTACCGATTGTTGGAAGACAGAGAGAGGCGGGACTGGGAGGCTAAAAAGAAGCGGGTGTTCGAGGAGCTTGGAGGCAGAGTCAGCGGAGATAACAAGGCAGTGTCCGAGTTGAAGAAAAGTTTGGGCGGGAAGAACTTGCTAGGGGTGAGTTTTGTGTGTCTCTTGGTGTGGCAGAACGCGTATTGAATCCGCGGGATGGGCAGGCGAGTACAGGACCGGCCCCGTCATTGCAAACCCAGAGCAAGATGATGGCATACGACCGTGTCATCTCAGACTTCAACGCTACACGACTCCGAGGGACGTCGTACCCTATCATCCATGCACTAATTGAGGCGTCATTAGCCGTGAACACGGGCGTAAGTAGGACGTCTTCACAACATCTCCATGCGCTGACTGTATGCCGTATCGCAGCAAGGCAGCCTTCAAATGACACAAAACTTCCACGTCCTCTCCAAAATCACTGCCGAGCCACCCGCGCTGCCCCCACTAGAGCACGCCAGCGCGCACATCCTCAATGCCCCCATATTCGAACGCAAGCACGCGCGAGTGTACCTGGGAGATCCGGAGTCGCGAGATGCCGTCGAGCTGAGGAAGCAGATTGCGAGGGGCGCGCGAGAAGCCCTGGAAGAGCAGTATTGGGACATCATGGAGCGGACTATCCAGGCTCACCCTGCCGAGGCACGACTGGGTGGTGATCCTGGTGTGGCGAACAAAGTGCGGGCGTTTGTCGCGGTCAGACATTACAGAGGTGGCGAGTGGGAAGATCGAATCGAGGTATGTAGGAGGCTGCATCGGCCAATTACGATGGTGTGTTGACGGAAACGCGCAGCTGGTGGCTGGACAGCCCATCTGGGCGAAACTGTTCTATCTTGTTCGGACCGGTCATTTGCAGGAAGCTCTACATGAAGCCATCTCACAACAAGCAGCAATCGACCGGCGCGAAGCCAGCTTCCTGAGCCATTTCCGCGCTTGGGTAGAGTCTGCAGACCGTCGGTACGCCTCATTCACATTCAATCTCATTCTCCCATTTCCACGTTCGCTGATTAATGACGCAGCTTGCCTAAACCTCACCGCGACCAATTGCACTCTGTGTACAACGCACATATGTTGCACTCTTCCACTACTGACCCGTTCAAGCTTGCTCTGTACAAAATCATGGGCAAAATCGACCCGGCGCGTAGGAGCGTGGCCCAGGTCACTGTGACGACAGAAGATTGGCTGTGGTTCCAGCTTGCCATGGTCAGTGCAGCGCACATTGCTCGTTCGTACTTGAACACTAAAGGACCGTGCAGGTGGACGAAGAAGAACACGGCGGTCTCCGCGCCCTCGCCGAAGTTCTTCTTAGCTACGGTGAACGCCACTTTGACGGTGTACCAGGGCAGAAAGGCGCAAAGCGAGGCGTCTGGGCTGGTGTTCTGCTCATGTGTGGCCAGTTTGAGCGGGTGAGCATTTTGGCATGATCTCGTATTCGAGCAGATATTTAGCGTTTTTGTAGGCTGTGGCAGCGCTCTGGGAGCATCCCGAGACAGAAGTCGAAGCTGTGCACTTGGCCATCGCTCTTGCGTACCACGGTCTCCTAAGAGTACCCAGCCGCGCAGAGACGTCCGACCTAACCCCTCGTGAGCTATTTCCCAAACTTTGATTCACCGTTTGCTAACCGTGTATCTACCCTCTATTCAGTGTCGCTTCCACCCTCCGGTCAACCCGCCCTCAGCCTCTCGACGCTCCTCTGGCGATACGTCAGACAGTTTGTGAAGATGGACGCGCGAGAGGCGTTGCAGTACGTCTACTGCGTGGGCTTGTGCGCAGACCAGCCTGGCGGCGTTGGTAAAGAGCAGGTCGAGGCTGCGTGGGAACTCGTCAGGCGGATCATCGTCCTTGCGAACCCTGGGGCAGCCTGGGAAGAGCTCATTGGTGGCTTCCGCCCCGATGGCACCAGATTCGTACGTATTTGATGTTAAATATATACGGCTTCATGAGGATGTGCTGACATGTTGCATGTGTAGACTGGTGTCATCGAGCAAGGCGCACCCCTCCTCAAACTCGACAACATCAAGGATTACAATGAGCAGATCCTCATCCGCGCTGCTAAACACTCGGAAGAGAACGACCGCATTGCAGAGGCCATCAAGTTGTACAACCTCGCAGGGGATTACACCACTGTTGTTGCGTGCCTCGCACACGCACTCGGGAACACGATCAACCAGCCAAGCGGCGATGAGAAGGCGCGGAATATCGAGCGGACGGCAGCTGATATTATCAGACATTACGAGAGGAATAATAGGGCTGTGGGTAAAGATCGGGATGCTGTGATCAGGCTTTTGAGAGTTAGGGAGGCGTTGGATGCCAAGGAGGCTGGTAGGGCAGATGTTACTCTTGAGGTTTGTTGTTCTTCTATCTTCACTTGTCCTGTTCCGCCGGTTTTGACTTACGTGTCCTATAGACGATGGAGTCGATAGACCTCGTACCTATGGACGGTGACGTTGGCAAGATCACGCGCAGGGCAGAGGAGTTCAGAGACCTCCCGGAGGCTCTGCAGCGCAACCTCCAGACATTCCTCACGCTTACGATGGACGCCCTCTCGATTCAGCATCAAAAGGTCAAGAGCTCGTTAGCTGCGGAAGCTACGAAACAAACAGTAAGCTTCCATTCTTCCTGGTAGGTTTACTGGTGTGGACACTGATACGTGTTGTATCTGCAGCAATTGATCAAGCTCAGGAAACAGTCGAGGTCGCTCATGATCTTTGCGGGTATCCTCAAGTACAGAATGTCCCCCGATGTGTACTCGTACTTGGCCAGACTGGATGTCGAGATAGCTTTGTAGTTGTTGAGTTCCGTTTTACCTTGTATTCGTAGCATTATTGATTGTCTTTGGTACACTGCTTGTCTCTTATTCTGAGTGGAAGTGTCACTGTGACACTTCGCGCGAAGGACGTTAATTCGTTATGAGGACACCCAATAATGCGTATACTCTGTCCTCCACAAAGACATTCTGCGTTGCCCATAAAAGTGCTACAATTTCAGAAGACTGCGGGCAGTACCTTGGACACCAAACACATGCTGCCCTTCGTATGGCATTACAACCATGCACTCGTCTTCTTGTCTCTTTAGTAACTGACGAACCAGTGCACACTAGGATTCGAACGGGATATACGTCCCCCGGCAATACGAATTGAACCAATACTGGTGACATGCACCTATTCAATTATCCAAACGAATAAACTTAAAATCATCGTCAGTCACATCATCACAACACAATATCTCAGATAGTAGTGACCGCTTGCTTACCTCCGTTGCCTGAGCTTCAGTGATATTGGACTTGCCACCTAGCCGCATCGCCTCAGACTTACTAACCAAACTAATATCTCTCCCGAGATCAGTTACGCGTTCCCAGAACTCAGGATTTCCGGGTGCTCCTTCCAAGCAGGCGGACTTCAGGTCCATGAGAAAGCTGATGTGACGTTCAAGAGACAGCATCAGCATTGCGCAACAAATCTCGAAGTACTTGAAACGAAGACACTCACTCGTTCCAAGCATCAATCTCATCCTCCTGCAAAGTATGACTCAGCGTCAGCGCAAACAGTTCGTAAATTACATGTGCCTGGTAGACCCACCTCAGAAGCAACCTTCCTCAGCTCCCTCATACAGCTCAGCATCTCAGGCGTCCTCCTCCCCGAAAGCGGCTCCATCACAATCGTCTTAATCGCAAACGCCAGATCCTCGACAGCCTTCGTCACCAAGTCCCCACTGGCGATATTCGTGTGGAAGTCATCTAGAGGGAAGTCCAGCCCGATTATTCGTCCGGGTAGCCGTTCGCCGCCATCTCGTATCGGTGCAGGGGAGTCGGGTGTGGGCAGTCGTGCTGTGCCCTTGCTCTTGCCTTTCGATGGCGGTGTCTCTCGAGCCTGGGCCTTCTTGTTGGTATTCAATAGCAGATCTTCTCTCTCGGACTCTGGTTCAGTCTCGCTCTCAGTCTCAGTCTCGCTACTGCTATCCCCTCCCGAGGCTTTCTTGTTCTTCTTCTCTTGTTGCTGCTGCTGCGATCGTAACGTTTGACTCGCAAGAGACTCCCTCCGAGTCGTCTGCGACGAACTCGTGTATTGATTCTGAGATTGCGAGCCGGAGACTTTCCGTTTTTTGTTAGGTTGCTTGTCCAGAAGTAGCATATCATCGCCCTCGTCGCGAGCGCGAACGTGGTCGTCCTTCCTCGTTCGCGTAATATGCTTCGGTACTGGAACCACACAATCGCACAACGGTAGTCACAGTCAGTATCCGTGAGAAGTGAAATACATCATCTATATAGCAGATGTGAAAATCACCCGCACCTTCTCGAACCTTGAACGCCGCCTTCACATCCTCGATCGCCTCGTTCGCCTTCTTTAGCACTCTCTTCGGGGTATTAAAGTACTTCGTCAGCTCAGGATGGGGCGGTGGCACGGGCTGTCGGTTCAAGTCCGTCACAATAGCGGCGTGGAACTGGGCCTGCTTCACCCGGTGGATGGACGGGTTGTACGATAGGCTTGGTTCGAACCATGGTTGTCGCTCGCTATACAAGTAGGACAGGATTCGTCGGTGAGCGGCGCGACGGGTCGGGGAGAGAAGCAGTACGCACCCGTTTTCGTCCTTGTCACCTGCTTTCATGAGGTCCATGGCGTCCACGAACCGCGCCATCGCGTCCATCTGGTCTTCAGTGGGAAGGTACGGATGTTTCTTCACGACTTCGCCTTTACGGTTGACAAGCCGTTCCAACGACGCGAACGGGTACTTCCTCACATCGTCCGCAAACGGCATCTACGATATCAAGTCAGTAAGTCAGCAGTTCAGTCGTCAGACTTAAGGATAGCAGTCCACCCAATATCATACCCCAACAAGTACAAGCACTTACAGGAATCCACAGCAACGCCTCAGTATGATCAAGCGACACAGCCTTCAGCACCCCCATCTTCACATCCGCCCCGTCCCGACTACACCACCTCGCAATCGCCATCCTAAATTCCCCATAAAGCGCCTGACATATACTGTTCAGCGCCACCTGGCTCGCCGCACTCCCTGGGTCTGCCCAAATATACTGGATTTCGCCCATGGCCCAGTCCCGCCGGAACTCACGCTCTTCCATGACGCCGCAGATCTCAATACCCTTGCGCGTGGGCAGCTTGGGGAAGTTGCCGTCTGGGCAGGGGGCGTAGGAGGAGCCGTATTTGTACCCCCGGATGAGTTCCTCTTTCTCTACTTCGAGGAGCTCTTCTTCTTTCTTCTCGTGCTCCTCCGAGTCGAGGTCGGCGTCTTCGTCCTCTGTTTTGACTTTGGCATCTGGGTCGATGAGATACTTGGTCTGCATCGCCAGCTGCGCATAAAGCAACTTGCGCTCTTCCTCTCCCTCTTCGTCGTCGGGCTCCTTCATGACAACATCATCCGGATCCTCCTTGCTCCGCCTCACCGCAAATTTCTTCCATGACTTCGGTCGCGCGACCGCCGTACACTTGCTAACCTTCACCGAGATCTCAACGGACTCGTCCGGGTAGTTCTCGACGTCTCCCAGCCGCAGTACAGTTCCTAGCAAGGCGGACTTGGTTTCCTTGACGTCGGGACGAGAGATCTCTTCAAGGGCGAAGGCGGCGTTGCCTATGACGCCGTTTTCAAGAGCGCCGATGAATTTGTGGTAGAACTCTTCGTTCGCTCGCTGAGAGGTACGATATTCACAATTAGCGTCATATGTAGAAATTTGTATATACTAACTTTGATGTCAGTTTTATCTTCCTCCTCAAACCCGTAGTCGTCGTCATCGAAATCAATACCCCTGTCATCCCATCAGTCAGAGATGGTGTAGAGGAGACAGACCGAAGAACTTACACGATAGCAAACCGGATATTCCTCTCGTTCATCTTGCCGGCCGTAGCTTCCCAGTCTTCTATCTCGATGGGACTCTCTCCGTCAGTGAGGAGCACCATCTTGCGCGTCCATGTCTTCTTACTGATAAGGTATTTGGCCTGAGTCTCCATTCCGACGATTATCGCGTCGATAGCTATATATTCATGTCAGGTTTGCGAAATGGGTATATCAGCTGCAGTATAATTAGCTCACGGTCGCCATGGTCATCTCCTGCGGTGATCTCTGAGAGCTTGGAGATAGTCTCGGCGGTAGGCGTCCCGATGGGTATGTACTCCAAAACATGCTCATACCCGTCGTCTTTCTCATTCACGATATTGCGCGTCTCTGAAACACAATTAATATACAAATATGGGCAAGTTTCCCTTTTGCACGCACCATTTGTACCGAACAGGATGACACCGCACTGATCCGTCTTTCTGCCATTATAGATCTACCCAAAAGCTGTTGTTAACAAAGTAATCCACACAAAGTACCAGACCTACCATTTCTTGCACTTTGAGCTTCACGAATTGAAGAGCCCATTCGAGGTTAGTCATCTGTATCGTACGAGTCTCCCCGTTCGACTGCTCTATCTCAACATCGCGCTCTCTGCCCATGGACGGCGAGACGTCCACGACAAACATCGTCACCGTGTACTACGTTTTCTACGTCAGTACTCAGAACTAGTTAGAAATATTGATTTTAAACATACTCCAGCCCTTTCGGCCATGTCAGACAACAACTTGAGGTACTTCCAGGAGAGAACAATGTGACGCACGTCGAAGTCACAGGCCGTTGTGTGACTACGCGCTGCTGGAACTTGAACGCGTCGGGCTAATAAAGCGGCTCCGAAGCACAACGTAGTCTCGTTCCCAGACGTCGGACGTCGCCGAGGCTCCGTCCCCATTAGGTCGGCGGACTTCGAAAAACTTTGGGACGTCCGCCTACCTAGGTTGACGATACTTTTCTTTTCGAAGTCCGCCGTCCCAATCCGTCTGGTCACGAGACTAGAGGGGCGCATGACAGTTATTTGATGCGCCTACTTGAGTTGAAAACTCGGACCGGTGTCATCTTGCTCTTTTGTTTCTTCGACTTGCTCAACGATTAATTGAGATGTATCGACTACCGGTATGTGACGATTCCGACTACTTATGCTCACGTATGCCATAGTAAACAGGTGCGTACTGCTCGTCATTTGAGTGTCTGGGCGCCGCCGGTTTTGTTGCTCTGTATGTGCCTAGCGTTGTTCAACGTTTGCACCCCTTCCCTCCGACTCGAGCACGCACCAGCCTGAGCCCGTTTACAGTCATTAGTTTGCCTGCAAATGCGTAAGCAAATTTTCCTCTTTCTTATTGCGCCGTCATAGTATAGCTACTCATCGGAGTCTGTCTACAGACAGCACCCCCGGTCCAGTCAAGAGGACTCCTCTCGTCTTACTCCTCTCCAGCGAGCCCGCATATTTAAGCTGTGCAGAGGTCATATTTATAGGCGGGCAAAATATGGCGGATCGAATAGTGCCCAGGGTTGAATGCTGAGGTACGTTCTCGCCTGCTTCTGTTGTTAGCAGGACTATGCAAACGCGTAACGTTTACATTCACCCACTGTCACGTCCATTCCCGCTGTCCCCCACTCTATATCTACCGCTGCAAACAGCGCCCTCTAACTAATTTGTTCTCGACTATGCACCGCGGTAAAACATGTTGCCGTAACCAAGTCCTCTGCTGGATGAACAGTGAGTAGTCAACTCGAGGCTGTGTAGCGTCATATCACGCGTAGCTTACACCTGATCTCTGGAATCTTCGTAGATTCTTTATCTCCAGGGCGTTGCCGTACTGGGTAGCTAGCGAACGTACTGGGCAACTAACAAACAATTCCTCAAGTCCGTACTGTTTCCCCGAGCTTGATCCTCCTTCGTTTCTCACTGAGAAGAACAGGAAGACGCAAAATGGAGACACAAAGAGGAACATGTAACCAATGTTTCTTAGAACGCTTCGAACCATTGGGCAGATACTAGTAGGCCTCTGGTGGGTGAACGGTGAGGGGACGTTGGGGGGACGTTTGGCGCTCGTGTAGACTCGGGACGTGGAAGCGTCCTGAGTTCATATGTGGTCATCGTAAGTGTCCTTACATATCATACATTACAGTACTTACATATTCGAATACAGGATAGAGGTTATGTGTACCAAGGCCGTTACGCGTCGGCCCTTAAAAAATCATAATTCGACTGGCGTGCGCTATGCAATTTATCGACCTTTAGAACCATGCTCAGGCTGACGGATCCTCCATCGTTGCGAATGATGAATCAAGAAGATAGACATGCAACAACTCTAATATGACTTCACGGTTTGGACCAGTTCACCCACGGAGCCGCGGACTGCGCATCGAACGGTACGGAATCGATACTCTGCAGTGTAAGTATGTATCGTATTGACCGGAATGATCGGCGACAAACCTCTTGCTGGGTGCTGCTAGGTCAGTAGGTGATTATATTTCCCTACACGTGGTGACTACTCATGCAGCGTTATCCGTCGTTGATGTACAGGGTGCCAATGATGGATGTTCTACCTTACTTGGTAAGTTCGTTTTCGTTCGTCGTTCAAGATCTATGCTAAATACCGAGTAGCTGATGTGGCGGTGACAACGCAGTAGCACCAGATGCAGACCTACTGCTATGATCTTGAAGGCTGTGCCAGGTACAAAGACCTTACACGCCACCACATACCCAGAAGTCCTAGATCTTTGGATCATCGCGAGCGCATATCTGGTGATAGCAAGGCGACCGCCGAGTCTACTCGAAGCTAGGCGACACGATTTGGATGCACTGCGAACTTTCTAATCAGGAGGTGTATACAACGCTTTGAGACGCAGCAAGATCTTCACCACTCTCGAGAACCGCTCACGCGGCGTACTCTCTCTTAGGGTCGGTGAATGAACAATAGCTAGCGGTATGTCGTCTCGTAAGTTAATTCCCGTGTAAATATATACCTCAACGTTGTTTTGGTTCAGGCCTCAACATCCGAGCCATCAGACGAGAGGACTTGACGTTTTCAGCGATACTCGAAGTGAATATCAAGGTGAATATCACTCTCTTCGTTCTCGAAGAGAACAATGTATCGCTCGAGACTGATAACCACCATTTAGTACAGTAATTAGGCCATTTGCACCGTTACACGCCACTCTTGTCGACGTTCCGACCGTCAGGCACTCCCGAACCCAAAGTCACGTCGTCGTGACAGGCCCATTCATGCCACGACCGAATAATGGAGAACGAACGGTAGCCAAAGCCACAGCGTTTTTCATAGGCCACAAAGCTCCCGCTGTGTCCTTGTCTCAAATCTGTCGCTAGCAGCCGAGGCCTAATGGGCGTTTTCAGCCGTGAGACGTAGACTCAGCGGGATGACGGAATGGGCGGATGGACCGCGGGGGTATGAGGAACAGCCAGACGGGTGGCAAGCTATGTTGCGGGTCAGGCAGGCGTGTTGCTCGCCGAGCTGGTCCGTGTACGCTCGAGGATGACAGGTGAGAATTATCTGCGCATGAGGGTGAGCTTGTATTGTTTTCTGACGTAATGCAGAAGTATCTTAACATAACAATAGCGGGATGGCTATGGTGCCTTGTTCGTAAGTGACTGCTTTCTATTGTCGGTTGCGATGCGTGCTTACCTATAATACGCTGTTTGTAGCATGACTGCTAGGGATGATGATGCCGGGCGTGTGCTTTGGCCACGCGGGATAATTCACGGTGCGTAAATCGGCGGATGTATTCGATAAATACACTGATTAATAAATTAATAGACACTTGAGTAGTACACTACTTCCATATAACCTAATACTATGATAGACTGTCGTATAACAAAAAATCCTCGGACACCACGGCAAAGCACGTACCGTGTACACCGACCATGATCAACGTCTTCCTGGCCTCTCCGAATAGGGTTGCCTGACGCAGCACTGGCCGCATTGAGCGGTGAAGAATGCAGATGAAAGAGAGGGCCTTTGAGCCACGCGGTGGCGGCGGCCAGCAATTGAACGTGGCAACCGCAGCCACCCTTTGTTCGCTTGCCGAGGGCCAATGTGTTGCTCCCTTTGCCCCTGTGCATATGTAAAACTCGACGATGCGATCTTCTTCGGGGCCATCGTGTTGAATCCGAGGAGATATCTGCTCCTCTTGCAGCGGTGAGTTGCGCCCTACTCGTGCGTGTCCTTGAATCTAATGCCGTACGGCGAGTCTCTAGCTCGTATGGGGCGTTCAGAAACATGGCCCAAGCAGAGGCTTGCAAATGCCTGTGAGCACGCAAGTCATATGGGAGCGGAGGGCACGTCACGAAGATCGGCTGAAATTCCGAGTATAACGGGTATGTTTTTGGATCTCGATTACCTTTGTCCCTCTGCTGACAGTTCGGCCTTCACAGCGATTTAGACTATGAGGATATCACCCTCAAGATGGCCCATCACGTTGGCCTCATCGCCACCCAGATCCCCGGGTCGATACCTAACTAACCCCGCACCCGAACAGACACCCTCCAGCGCAAACATAGAGGATTTGCCCTTCACGTGGTAGAGGGTGCCGGTGGCCAGTTCGCTTAAGTGAAATTCATTTTCCGCTGACAGACGCACCAATCCTGCCTTTGAACAAAGGCGGGTTTGGCGTGCCTGCTTTTCTGCGGGCCATTCGAGCGTATACGTAAATGTACTTCGGGAAAGAACTTTATAAGGATTTCGACTTCGTGAGTCGTCTCTCTGCGCTGCTTACTTGCCTCATCGCTCCCAGCATCGCACTGAACGCGCTCTACACAGCTCAACTCGTCTTCACCGACATCTCAAGTTATCCCACTCGATTCCAACGACATCGCACCCCGCTTTCCACTCTATTATCTCCTCTTGTGCTCAACTCGATCTCTGTCTATGCTGTCTTTTGTTACGGTCTCATCGCTCCACTTTCCCGATCGTTGCAGATTCGATTATGGACAACAACTCGCAGGACCACGGGCTCGACGTCACACACGATCAACAGGTGTTCAACGAGTTGATGGTGGACTGTTTTGGACAAGATTGGGCTTCGGCTTTTACGCCTGCTAACCAGGCCCCGGCCCCGGCCCAGCAGCCTGAGCTTGGTGTCGCTCTCGGTGTCGACGAATACCCAGCTCTAGGAGCTTACCCACTCGACGCGGACCAGCCTGCACAGCGCGGGCACACGGCTGCCGAGGAACAGCCCTACCAGCCTCTTATCCCAGGCCTCGCTGGCGTTGATACGCAGGATCAGCGACCCGACTTCAATGCCCTCAACGGAAATGGACCTCTCCCCCCGTCTGTTCCCCGCGCCGACTCCAACTTCCCGGACAACTAGGTCCCGACCTTCGATAGTGCACAAGAGCAGTTCGATTTTGATGGTACGGGAAGCGGTTTTAACTGGGACTTCGCGCATGAGAACTTCGTGCCAAACTTGCGAGCTTCTGAGGCAAGTATACATCCGACTTCTACTATTTTAATCGTCTACTAACCACTGCCACAGGCTCGTAGTGTATCCGAGACCACCTCCGCCTCCCCCACTGACGTCAACCCTGCCTCCACTCCCGTCGCCGTCACTCCCGCCGAATTTATCGCCCCAGTCACAGCTGTCCCAGCAATCACTCCTCCGTCTGATCAGAACACTCCAGCCCCCGCCATCCCTTCTTCCAGTAACTCCCCTTCGTCTTCTTGCGACTTGAGTGGTCACTTTGGTCTTTTACGGAGTACATACCTCTCGCGCAACGCGAGCTCAATTGACTCGACGGCGCAAGGTTCCCTTCAAGTTGTGTCGCACGTCGATACCCTGGCCGTCGGTCAGTCGAACGTGGCTGATTCCGCAATACCGCACCAGCACACCGACGAAGATGAAAACCCCCACATCCCCAATGCCACTTCCAATCATAGCCTGGACGCTCTCCAGTCTGCCCAGAGTACTACGTGGAGCGATAACCCTTTGGGCCCGGCTGATGCGTTCGCTTGCTTGGCGAGCTACCCTTACAATGGTCGCGCAATTGCGCAAGATGTGTTTTCAACTCGTTCTCAGCCATCCAACCCAATCTCCCGTCTCCCTGCCACAGAGACTCAGTTCCGTAGAACGAAGCGTCGCTGCGATGACTCTGAAGAGGACGACGCCTTTTTCCATGGGAAGAAGGCTCGCCAGGACCATGCACACGAGGACGAGAGCGGATTAAACGGCGGCACAACTTTTTTAAACGAGCAAGACGATAACACTGAAGGCTCGAGCGCTAGTAAGGGCAAGGGGAAGCGTCGTACGACCAACGCAGAAATCTCTTCGTGTTCGTCAACTCTCGTGCAATTTTCCTTGCTCGAGGACCGCAACAACAATGCTGGCGGCGACGGTAGTGCCGAAGCTCCAACTCTTGGCTCCTTTATGCAAGATGCCCCCGTTTCAAGGCGCAAACTTGTTGCATGTGGTCAAATTCATCCGTCATCTTGCATATACGTCATCTGTCCTCGACTCCAACTCGAAGATAAACGCAATATGGCACGATCCGGATGAGGAGGGACCCGAAGACTGGGACGGCCTTCGCTTTTGTAATCTCACATGGGACAGCAGTAAAAGGCGGCATTATCCGTTTTGTTTTCGTAGCCCAAATCGATGTCAACGCTCGTACGATGCCCATGCCTTCGACAATTTCTATTGCGACGCCAGAGGATGTACAAGTAACATTCAACTGTGTACATATGCAGCTACTTCTCACCCTGCTTGCTGGATGCACTGGCTGCCGAAGGCCGAGCAAGAGTGGATATTGTCACTCATGGAGTCTCTTGAAAACTCTTTCCTTGGAGGTCTATGCAGCAGATGTGAGCTCAGGATGCCGAAAGCTCGTAGTAAGTCAATGCTTTCAGTATTGTCGTATGTAATAATATGTTGAATGTTTTTTCCGACTCAAGACAGCTGGTGGCAGCACTGTCGTGACTCGGGAACCGGGAAGATGCAATATTCTTTACGTGTAGACTATGGAAAGTTACACAGAAAGGTCACACTAACGTTGTATTTTGAAGCTTTACCACGAGACACTGCACCTAGGGCAAGTGTCCGTATACTCGGCTTGCAATTGGGGCTCAGCTTGGCCTGGCATAAGAAGCCTCCTCTCAACATTGACACCCTTATTCAACAAATACGCAAGAAATCACCACCAAGGCTTGCCGATGACAAAATCGTGATACTATTAGTTGACTTTAACGGCCGTAAGACTCTACAAGCATTGATGGAGCAGTTTCGACTATCTCTTTCGAATCTTCAAATTGAGGAACACCGTTATCTATTCAGCTACGAGACGGTTGAGACGTTTCCGATGGCCAAAGGACGCTCAGAGTCGACACGTATAGTTGCCGTACACCCCGTCACATCGGCCCCGACCGGTACGATATCTTCTGTCTTGGTAGCAGGTCATATGCATGTCTCATTGAGATTACTATAGGGCAATACTGGGAGGATGCCGACGACATTATTCCTTCCTTGTGCTATGCACCACTGTATCAGCCTGCCTAAGACCACTGGCTTTACTTCTATGTATATTTGTTCCGTTACAATCTATACTTCCACCCACAGTGACCCACTTGGTACTGTGTTGATCTGTCTTGCATTCGCGGCCACGCCTAAAGTTCAATCGTAGCTAGTGCTCCGCTGGCAGCTGTACTATCGCGGCAAGGAGTCGGATAAGCTAGATTGATGCTTGACATCCTAGTCTCGTTCGCAGGACCTGCCTATGCGCGAGGCGTGTCCGCATTCTTTCTACTTGAATACATCATGGAAACTTGGGAAGCGTTGGCACATAGACTTATATACAACCGGGGCTGCGAGTGGTACAATCATCGCCAACCGAGAGCTCTACTAACCAGGGCATTACGTCAATCGTACGGGAGATAACTAAGATCTCATGCTCATAAAAAGCAAACCATTACACCCATGCTACACAGCTCCTCCTAAGAACGCCGTGTCGACAAATATAAAAACAGGGCTGGAGCCTTCGCAGTGAACTCGTCTGAGCCTGTTGACAACGAAGGTTCGTAGGTTATCCTATATTGAATAACAGAGAGGAGGAGAGGCCACGATCGTCGCTATGGACGTCACTGCAATCGAGAGATTAGGGAGAAGAGGTTGTACTGCGTCGTACGTCGGGGTTACATTGGAATTGCACGTAAGTGCCCACAACTCGGAGCTATCACCCGTTCATATCGGCGTCGGCCATGACCCAACATAGGAGCAAGGACAACTTTAGTTGATGGGACGGGCTCGGAGATGGCGTTGAAGTTGCCAAGGAGGCTTCTAGCAGAATACGCTGGCAGTCACGCTCGCGAAATGGACCGGTCCACCGGTAGGCGACAAATGTCTGTGCACTGGTAGGACGTCATCTAACAATCGTCGGGCAACTATTGAACTTCTGAAGAACGTACCTCATTCATCTTCACGGCTCAGATTGGAACATCTTGCGCTGTCCTCGCCATTATGGTTTTCGCCCAACGCCAACTGCTGTAGGGTCAGTATACGCACCATGCCAAGTCTTGCATTTACGAAAGCCTGTTGTGCTCAACACGGTATGCGATGGGGAACAACGAGGAGGGAAGGTCGTGTTTGTGTGCACGATAAGTGGCGAGGTGACAGCGATCAACTTGAAGTTCACTACGCTGAATGTGAACTTTAAATGGGTGAAGGCGGCATCGGCTTGAAAGGTGAAGATTGAGCGGTTGAGCGTTCGAGCGTGACAACTGCAGGCATGGATCAGAGTAACGAATAAGTACACAGTCTTCCGAATTTACAAGAGTTGTGCTCAGTTTAAGCACATACTGCCACACAGGAGGACTCGGACTCGCCTCGAATAGCACCGGTCCGCCCCAGTCTTAACAGATCCACAATACTTCTACCTCTAACACCCACTTTCAATTCACGCACCAGGTGCACTGATGTTACTTAACTTCGCCCCCCTAGCGCCGGATCTAGTCCGCATAAGTTGCCAGCGAACATCCCGTAACGTGCGGTATACAGCGTAAGTCGCGGTTGCCCAGCCAAGATGCCAACGCGCGCTCGCCTACTTCAAGTTGTCAATATCCTTGCTCGTCCAGGATCACCGGGGAAGAACTTGGACCGCTAAGTGCCCTGGCCGACGCTCCGGGTCTCGGGATAGCGGTCAACAGCTGAGGGGATAAGGAGGAGGGATGACGGGCTATGGGGTGAGGGATGAGGAATGGCGAAGGACGAAGAGGAATGACAAGGGAGTAAGGAGTGGCGACGACGGATAAACGGCGAGGAGGGTGGGAGGGCGATAGCGAGTGACGAGGGACGAGGGATGGGAAATGACAACGGTGCGATCGAAGGGCATGGTGAGATTTTGGGAACGATGGAGTGCGATCAAGAAATACCGGTACTTGCGATGTGAGAGGGGCAGTGAGTTATAAGGAGTGGTGATGGGATCAGTGAAGAAAGACTTTGAGAGGTGAGGGACGAGAGGTGAGCCTCAATGTGCAGTAGCCTGAACAAAGTAACTCGAAGTCGAGGCACTGGCCATGACATGAGGGACGATCGAGGGACTTGGGATGAATGACCTCGATCTGACGTAAGTAGCTAATAGTTCTATCGAGCGAGACGAAAAACACATACCTTTCAATGCAAACTCGCCTTACAGCCTGTACCGTCCGTGATTCAATTCCTGTTACAAACGCCGGTCCAGTAGGTAATGCACCGTATTTCCGTCCATCCGTCTAAGGCAATGCTTCGAAACGCGTAAGATAGTCACGGTCAGCTTGGACGCGCACGCACGTATGAATCGCAAGCACTCAAGACTAACTCGCACTCACCATGGTGAACTCAATGCCACGAGCCTGAGCCCGCTGATTCTAGACGTGAGCACAGTACATTTCCGCCCTTCCGCGGGCACTACGAGCATCGCAGTAAGCTTCAAAGCGCACGCACGTACTATATCAATTGTATAGCTTCAGACTGACTCACCATGGTGACCTCAATAGCATGAGCCCCTGCCTGTAATGTGATCTCCCACTCCCTTCGTCTCCTGTACCAAGAACCCAATGACGGGCTAAATAGTCCAAGCCACCGACTTGGACCTCGATACAATGTCCACTGCCGCCACAACCCCATCGAGCTCCGTGACAAATATATGCTGGGAGTCGATGAATAGAGTATATGCGTTTTGTCTCGCCCATACGCAATGTGTGGCAAGTACAAAGTATCCACCTTTCCACTCAGTCCAGCAAGTCGGAGGGTGGTGGATTCCGTAGGTGAGGGTCCGTCGATGAGAGATATAGTAAGGCCGGTCGTTTTAAGGACGGCCTTGACGTCAACGGTATTTCTAAATTTCTAAATTTTTGAGATACGCTGTGGAAAGTGGAGTCGTCGCGGTACAATGACTGCGATGAAACAGAAAGTACTCGTAGGTACACCAGCCCTAGGACGTCGTTAAGTCTGAGAGACGAGTAGTCAGCCGAGCTTAGTTGTCAGCAGAAGCTTCATAGTACGTACGGTGGAAAGTTCAATGCAAGTATAGGCAGTGGCGAACCGTTTCGTTCTGAAACGACACAGCACTTGGACATCGAATAATGGAGAGTGTGACTCGTCGTAATGGTGCGGGTATGTAGCTATAGGATGAATGGGAGGCCTAGAAACTTGAAAGTTTGGATGTGACACGTATACGCACCATATTCAGACATGTGCATTCCCCTGAGTGTACCGTGTACGCGTACGTCGGACTTTGAGGAGTACAGTGATGCACGTGAACGTTCTTTGAGGAGTCGTAGATTACAGGGGAAATTGAAAAAGTACATCATGATTATTATTCTTCGCAGTTACAATTTGTTGATATGCAAAGCGCGGCGCTGTGTTGTCGTAGTTAGATTGACGAGGCACACACAAATCGAGATGAGACGCACCTTAAATAGCACCTGCCCGCCCAGTTCCCGTTCCAATACCTCCCACTCCCGCTCCGCCCCCAGTTGCGTTGAAGTTCCCGGCAGGAGTAGCACTTGGCGCAGTCGAAGTAGTCGTCGCCGTTGTACCCGTGACTCCACCACTCCCATACCCAGTAGTACCAGTACCCGTGTGCCTGCTACTCGAGTTCTCCATATTATTCACCCCGACAGCAGTCACTTGCTGTCCACGAACAGCTGCGCCGTGCCCACGGTTCTCAGTGCCGGTGGCTGAGTCTACGAAATCCATGGCGTTGCCCCGGAGGGACTCGCCAATTCCGTGCACTGTTTGGAATGCACCCCTGTGATCGAGTAGGTTGGTAAGTGAGCGAGCACATCAGAGAAAAAAAAGGAAAAGAAGACACGTACTGTTACTTACTGAGGACGACATTTGCAGTCGTGGTGAGCAAGGTCACCGTTGTAGGGCTCAGACCGTGACGCGTTAGACGGTGGCTGTACTGACGCTCGACGTCCCCATTTGGGCATCGTGAGCTTTGTGGCGCTCGGACGTCTTTCTTTCTGAACCTTCATCGACTCAAGTCGCCGCTCTTACCGTACCACTACTCATTTATGCATAGATACACCCTTTGGCTCCAATTTCCTCGCATTACCAAGCACTACGCTCCTGAATCGAAAACGACCCCGAGGGAAGAGCGGTGCGTAGCGTCTTTGCCAGCCTTCTCAAGACTCAAGCTTCGTCATTCCTGATCATGAATGTCACTGATGGACTTCGGACAGAAAATGGTACGTACTCTATACAAATGTGTGTAACGTATGCTCTCTAGGAATGTCGTATCGTTAGGTATTCCCGAAACTCCATTGCGACCTCAGGCCTCTCTCGTTGGCTATCGCAGTACCTATCGTCACAGCTTGTCCGGCGATGGTCCCATCCATTGCTTTGAGAGGCTTAGAACTTGTCTCAGGCTCAAGGCAAAATCGTCGTACAGCATGGATTGATGGATTGATGCAGGATGGGTTAACATTGTGCGAGGAAAGTAGACGTACGTCATGTGCACCATTATCGGTCGTCTGGTACACTAACGATTCGAATCACTCTTTTACAGCCAATATACACTCTAATTTAGCTGAAGCTACTAGCACACCTATCTTCAAGTCAACCTAGAGCTCATCAACATCGATGTATCGCTCGTTGTGATCGGGGTTCTGCGTGTATCGTTTAGTCGTGCAATGAAAATGTAATCACCCATGGTATTCGTTTCCCCCTCCGATGTCTCAAGCTCCGTGCAGTATTCTTCCAGGTACGTCTGTCTCTGCTGCTTCGCTGTTTTCTCGTGGGCGTATTTCTACTTAGATCTCCACCCGTGATACCTGTCGCCGGTAAACCGCACCTTCTTTCCACTCAAAAGCTCACCCTTACCTCTCTCGACGATCAAGCATCGACTGCTGCCGGATGTCGACACTGTACATTTCACAGAAGCGCACCTTCAATACAAGAATCCAACTAGTTCATTAGTTCGTCAACTGCCAGCCGCCCGACGACAATCGCTGCTCTATTGCATGCACCCGATTCTAAGGATCTTGCACGGAATCCCGCCGACAGCATCGACTATTGAGGAAGACTATACGTATCTAGTAAGTAATACAGTCAGTTGCCCGCCGACCACTGACAACGTTTAGATTCATGCCTTTCCAGTGATTTACAGTATTCTATCACGCCAAGTGCTCCCTTAGACACTTGTCGTCGCGTTCATCGACTTTCCCGCGTACGCGGTGGTCCAATATCTGCATGAAAAAACGGTCGCCGACTCAATCTTCGTTCATCGAGAGGCGAACGATTGCTTGCGTGAGATTATGGGTTCATAGTCGCGCCAAAAGTACGTACCAAAGTTCAAACACCCTCTCCTGAGACAGTTGACCCGTCTCTGTTTCCTTTCAGTATTTCGAACGAGCGTACGGTGCGCACCACGGCCCTATACGGCAGTCCTGGCACACCCATGAGATCAACGTTGATTGACCGTCCAACGCTCGAATCGAGCGCGCTCTCCTGATAGAATTGTGCCCGTCTTAGACGTACTCTTCCACTGGTCACTGTCCACTAAGAACTGGTGTCCTCGACGAAGATTTGGAGCCTTGAACGCTCCGGGTCTCGGAATAGAGGTCGGAGATGAGGAAGCACAACGAGCTAGGGGTGAGGGATGAGGAATGACCAGGGACGGGGAATGTGTGGAGGCGGGAGCGACGAGGAGTGGTGGAATGGCGACGACGGATAAACGGCGAGGAGGGCGGGAGGGGGACGAGGAATGGGGATTTACGACGGTACGATCGAAGGGAATGCAGAGATATCAGAGATGATGGAGTGTGATCAGGAAATGACGGTGCTTGCGGTGTGGGATGGGCACAGAGGGAAGCGATTTGAGAGGTGAGGGACGGTGTGTGGTCAGAAGAACGCGCAGGTACGAAACGCACACGTACCGTATTCAGACATAAACCTCCAAGGCCTCCGTATATGCGTGTGTACGTCGAACTTCAAGGAGTACAGATCATACAAGCTCAAATTTCTTATGAGAGGTATACAATCGCTCATGATACATCGTTACTTCTTGGTCAAATGTCTAGATACTGTGGCCATGCGATAGGATGTCAGCTCGACTGAGCGTACACGAGCCGGAGAGGACTCACTTAGACAGCCCCAGCCCGTCCCGCACCCGGCCCACGCCGCCTCCTACACCTCCAGTAGTCGCACCAACGGCATTGACGTTCCCGGCAAGTCCAGCCGTCGGCGCCATCGACGTAGTCGTCGCTATCGTGCCCGTGACCCCTCCACTCCCATACCCTGTAGTCCCAACTCCACCCGTACCGGCATGGCGACCATTTTCTATGTTATTCACCCCGACAGCTGTCTCCTGCTGCCCACGTACAGCTGCGCCGTGGCCGCGGTTCTCGGTACCCGTGGCTGCGTCCATGAAGTCCATCGTGTTTCCACGGAGGGACTCGCCGATTCCGTGAACAGTTTGGAATGCATCCCTGTGATCGAGTAGGTGAGTGAGTGAGCGAGCACGTGAGAAGAGAGAGAAAGAGAGAAGACACGTACTTTACTTTCTGGCCAACTGAAGAACCAGCAGAGGATCCTGGGGTTGTGTTTGTAGTCATCGCTCGTTGCGTTCGTACGGTAGGTAGTTTTGATGAACGTTCGCAGTGAGAGTATGTTTGCAACGAGAGAGGGGTGACGAGAGAGTGTTTATATTGCGCAGAACGGGTGGGTCGTTGCTCCATGGTCGTGGTGAGTGGAGACGACTGGGCACACATGAGATCAATGTCGATTAACCAACCAGATCAAGCGCGCTTACCTAGTAGAGGAGTACTATGCCCATGCCCAACATGCTCGTCCCGGCGTGCGACATACACCAGTAAGAGTTCTAAGTTGTGTCCTCGACGAAGGTGTGGAATGATGGGAGTTCGCGAAGATAGGAATGGAGGGATGGTGATGGTGACGGTGCGGTCGTTTGGTATAAAGGGTGAGGGATGAGAGAGGTGAGGAGTGATTAATGAGGGAATGACGATGGTGATGGCGAAAGCGAAGGCGATGAGCGGCCGGAAATAAGGCCTAGGAATGACAATGG
Organism: Irpex sp. Y119-03; assembly: GCA_037042295.1. Taxonomy (NCBI): domain Eukaryota; kingdom Fungi; phylum Basidiomycota; class Agaricomycetes; order Polyporales; family Irpicaceae; genus Irpex; species Irpex sp. Y119-03. The sequence continues at coordinate 27,221 of JAXQKB010000141.1, read as the reverse complement.
TGCGATCGTTGGGTATAAGAGTGAGCGATGAGAGGAAAGGAGGAAGGGTTAAACGGGGGATAAGGACCGAAGAATTAGGAACGACGGCCGACGGCCGACGGACGACGAAAGCGACAGTTTGCACCCCTCGCTCCAAGTACCTATTCACTACAAATTCCAACACTGATTAGAGGAAGCGTACAACAGCAACACAATAGTCCACGCACATGTGACGAGGCTCAGTACAACTTCCCGCCCAGATCAGCACTCGTCAGTAAAACCCGGCACTCGATCGACAGTCCACTAGCATTCGGAGTCGTCGTCAGCAGTCACCTTACCACCGAGACGTGCTCGACGATCGATTTCATTTCGTTTGGGACAAGTTGGAGCACGCCAGTAAGCTGTTAAGCCTGCCGATGGGACAGGCGTGCGGGTTATGCGTGGCATGGCGATGCTTGGGTTGGGTCCAGTGTAACGGACGTGTCGTCATGCCGTATGGTGTTTGTCGAAGAGACCGGCAGGGGCGCAAGCAGAGAGAGCGGTCGGAAGAAGTGCCAAGGAGGTGCATTCATACGAACGTACGCCTCAGTATAGTCAGGACGGTCGACGTCGCCAGGCCTGTTTCGGCGTGCTCGTTGTAGCCTGTAATGTACACCTTGTGAGCGTCCTAGCGGTGAGAAACGGATGCACTAGTACTAGTAGTGTGACTTCAGAATAACTTGACCGATGCGGATTCTTGTTATGTGTTGGCGAGGACGTCGACTCGAGCGTGTCGGACGCGCGAGATGCTGGGAGATTGGATCGTCGGGGTTTCCGAAGTCGAGCGTCGAGTGCGAGAGGGAATGCGGTGGAGCGAACAGCGTGCTAGCGAATGGCGAGAGCAGATGTCTGAAGGGAGTGGCCCATCAGACGACAGCATTGGCTAAGTAGCACGACTACATATGATGACTTACATTTGTATGAGTACCGGACGTCCTATACGCTATCTCTTGAAGATTATATGCGTGTGTGTGCTTGAGGGATACGATGCTTTCGAGTCGTATTGAGCACACAGTTCACAAGTCCTAAGATACAGCCGTCAGGGAATGCAGATGCATCGGTTCAGGTCAGAGTAGAGCTGTACGAGAGGTGTCGTCAGTTTAATAGTGTATGTATACGTCAAAATGAGTGCTCGCCTCACGTTCCAGTCCCGGTCCCGGTCCCATAACCATAACCATCTCTTACTCGTCCACCGTGCTTACTCGTTACCAATGTTGGCAGCCATAGCATTGACGTTTGGTGCTAGGGCCGTACAGGCCAGTTAGTGCGTATGGGTACGTTGTCTTACTTGCATTGCACGAGCCGGAGTGTGATATGTAGCATCTCTAGAAGCGTGAAGACTGCATGCGTGTCCTTGTACCATACAAGCGATGTTCTGGATGACACAAACTGATGGGGATTCGTAGATAGTAAATAGAATACAGTCAGGTTGGTAGTACATGGTTGTTCCTTGTAATTAGAAGCGGACACTACGAGAGGGGTAGTTAGTCAGACAGCGCACGTACGAATGAAACCGAGCACGCACCTTAGATAACACCAGCCAGTCCCGTACCTGTTCCCACGCCGCCTCCTAAACCTCCGGTAGTCGTACCAACGGCATTGACGTTCCGAGCAGGCTCAGCCGTCGGCGCCGTCGACGTCGTCGTTGCCGTCGTCCCAACAAACTCCACTGCTGCCATACCCCGTAGTACCCGTAGTATCGACTCCGGCAGTACCCATGCACCGGCTGCGCTCCATTTTATTCACCCCCGCCGCCGTCTCCTGTTGTCCACGAACAGCGGCACCGTGGCCACGGTTCTCAGTGCCGGTGGCTGAGTCTACGAAGTCCATCGCGTTTCCGCGGAGGGACTCGCCGATACCGTGAACGGTTTGGAATGCGCCCCTACGTGTGATAGAGTGGGTGAGTACGTGAGACGATGAGGGACAGAAGAGCAAAGCAGAGACTCACTTGACCTTCTGGTCGACCAAGGGAAGATCCTGGTGTAGTGGCGTGACACGGGTGACACGTGGAGATGTGACTGAAGCGCCTGTGCTCTGCATTTGGACATCATCAGCTTTGTGGCGCTGGGTTTTTATGGTACAGTCTCCTGCCACCGACGACTTCGACTTCTTACTTCTTACTTTTGTTTCCACGACGCTTAGTTGGTCAGGAGTTTCGCAGCTGCACCACCGCTGGTCGTCGCAGCTCTTCTGGTGGTGAGTTTGTTCGTTGAACTAGGACTCATATGCATCGTCGATATCCATAATACAGGTACCGGTCGAGGGTACGGGTCAGGTTGAGACAGGAAGATAGAGGTACGTCGCGTTCAAGTTGGTCGATATTCGCTTGCACTGATAACGTGCACTTCTTCGTACCAGCATATTTACATTCTAGTGTCTTCGGATTTGAGAAGAATGTTCGTTTTCGCCTGTATGTACCGCTCGGTGGTGCAATCTACTGTTTTCGCGTCGTCCCCTACCATCTCACTGCCCCTGCTCGCGGAAACCGCCACCACTACCTTTCGCCGACGTATCTCTTTTCCTGCGTATCGTCTTCTCACACGCCTAGCAGTTCCACCATTCTCATTGCACAATTCATTCCCAAGTATTACGCACATAGCATGAATGCGGATCGTTCGACTGAAGGGAACCTACACCTAAGACGTATTGTCCACCGCTTATAAGCAGCGATAAATACCGTCATCTCCCAGCAGCTCTCTATACGACAGTCTGGCCTGGTCTACCGCATACGTTCAGCTTCGGCGACTCACGCCTACACGCTGATCAGCTGTCCGTCATCATAGCGTCGCCACTTCATCATCTCACAAGACTCCCTGCTGTAACAACGCTCTACGAGTCTAAAAAGCTCAACCTTGATCCAAGAATTCAAAAGGTCCGTCAGCACGTCAGCCCGTCAGCCCGTCAACTGCAATTTGTTTGATGACGACTCGGAGTCCCGCCTCACGATCCAAATGCAACGCCAGTGGAAACAGTACCCGATGGAAGGAGGGTACATTTAGTAGGTAAGTAGTACGTTCACTTGTTCGTCATCTACCTTCACATGGCACCATGATCGCATCGTTCCCGAAGTTTAGGGTTAACCTTCTCCGTTCTCCTCGGTGACATCAGGTGTTGGTGTACCTGGAATACGTCCAGTATCTGAAGTTGGGTTCCGAGTATTCCTAGAGTCATGCCCGATGTGCGCGGAAAGGGAATCTCATCAGATAGAAGCTACTTCTGCATAGCTTCATGTGCACGTCACGTAGTGTCACGTCTACTAGTACCGGCGTGATGTCAGCGTAGGTTCAAGGTCTGTGCTCATGCATCTTCTTTAGAAAGGAAGAATGCTAATAGCCTCATACTGAGATACAAGCAGATCTCACGTCGCAACGGATAATCCATGAGTCTGCCGATGAGGGGTAAGCAGCGACAGTGCTAAGTGAGTTTCCTTATTGCTAATTGTTCCAATCGATAGACTGATGTTACAAAAGCAAAAGTTCGCACTTGTGCCGCCATCTTTACGTCGGCTGCGGCGCCTGTATGTCACTGCCAGCTGCCAGTCCTATACCCACGTTCACTAGGATGCTCATGGCAACGGTTCGCTCAGGCACTCTACGTCGACGGTCAGTATCCTATCTTTGATAAGCCACAAGGGTACTGTCTGTGCGTCAACTTTGCAGTGGCGGCTACAATCGACGGTGACTTGTGAAATGATTGGGAAACTCCGCCATCTTTCAGTAATAACAATACTTGACCGAGGAGGTCGGGCTTCTGCATCAATCGTGTGGGGAGGGCTCGAAACCTGTGTAAGTAAGTTTCGTTCGTTTGAGGCAGTACGCTGAGCGATTTTGCCGCAGCATTTAGGTGGCGCTTCAGCTACGGCGTCCTCGCGCGTGAATACATCCGGTATTCTCATTTCTCAGTCAGTATATACTTCTAAGGCCCAGCTCACAATCAGTAACAAACCTGCTCCATGGGCTCATACTTATCACGTTCCGACTGTTGGCGCTGATACGTCTTCTATATAGCTAGCTGCTGCACGCGTCCTGTATCCTGCATCGCATCTCACCCATCGACCTACAGGCAGGAGCAACACAGCTCGTTCCAAATATCATTCGCACATACAACGTATGTAGTTCGTTCTTTACCTAGTTATGATACTTAGAAGTGCGCTCTATGGCCTTCCCCTCACCGACCAGCACCGACGAAGATTTAGGTCTGGCGATGAATATGACCGAGGAGTCAGTAGCACTGTAAGTTTCGCACTAAGCCTACTATCAGCTAAGTTCCGACCATACAAACCCCATACTGCAGATCTACCGCATTGTCAACATCGATTACACCCACTGTGGACATGACCCGCTCAAAAGCTATGCGCGAAGAGGAGTCAGCGGCGTTGTAAGTTATTCACCCAAGCACTAGTGATGGTACTGAATGGCACGGTATAACAGAAGTCTGCTCCATCTAGTTTCTTCCTTGGCTCCGTCGGTCCAAGCGGGACACCTGCTTCCCAGTAGTTCGCCAACCGTGACCGTGACTGCATACCGGTCTCAGTCTTCCCACACGTCTCACCCCGAGCTCTACGACGAGAAGCGTTACTATCGCTATAAGATCTCTCACTTGGTCTCGTGCCATGTGAATCTCCCACAAGAATATGATCGTTGGCTCGCTGCCGAAGTTCAAGCAAAAAATGCCCGAGCACTGATCCTCGCAGCTACGATTCCATCGGAACTACTTGACTGTATCGCTGGCTATGTGTCAAGGTGTACCGAACCTCACTGTAACTGTGCCGGAGGAGATAAGAAGGGCTCCTTCTATCACCAATCATGGGCACCCCTCAGAATAGGTTCTCTCGTCTGCCGTCGTTGGGCAAACATATGCAGATCTAATATGTTCAAGAGCCTAAAGGCAATTTGGCTCTATTATCCTCAAGATTGCGAAAGATTCATCACATATACCCTTCACGGATGCCCGTCTCTTGTCCCCATTCACAAGCTTATTTCTGGCATCTACGTCGCCCCGAAATCTCATGCTGCCCCCTCATTCTTTCACCGTTTGTGTGTCTTGCCTAACGAGGTGCTCGAACACATCCGTATAGAGTTTCATCTGTCTGGTTTGTCATGCGGCCTCACTACACCTCATTGGAGTATTCCACCAACAATCGTCGCGCCATACTCTCTGATGTCTTGCTATGATTCAATCTTTGTTGAATTCGTGCACATGCCATCGTTTTCGCACATGGTCGCATTCATACGCCATTTTGCTTACACGGCTACCGGAGCATATGCCCAAAACAATCAGAATCTACGGCGACTTGACCACCACAGCGGAAACGATGCGGCTATCATGTTCCTACGATTAACTTGGGACAACAACCAACGAGATTATCCGCCTCAATTTCGCGTCCCGGCCCTCTATAGGCGCTCATATCATCCCTGGACTGCCATCACTCCTCGATCCTATGAATCCACCATTTTGGCGATAGGATGTACAAGTAATACTCGCCTGTGCATGCATACTATAATTTCTCGCCCGACTTGCTGCATGCATTGGCTTCCTAATGACGAGCGCCGATGGATCTTCTCGCTGATGACAGAGGTCCGCAGCCTTATGAACGATGAATGTGCTGAATGCAGTAATTGGGTAGAATTGGTTGGTGAGTCACCATTACAATGACCAACTGTCATCATCGACTCTGCACTTAATGTCATGTTAGGCTCACAATGGTGCAAGTCGGGAATACTGAGGCTGGCGTTTGATCTGAGGCTGTCAGGCTCAAGCTTCGGCGACGAGGACGTTCCGCACGCTACAATAATTTTTTATCTCGAGGCTCTTCCTCGTGACAGCAGCCAAAAAATGGGGAACCGCATGATTGGTTTAGAGCTGGCCACAAAATGGGCATCATACCGCAATCCTCCCATCAATATAGATGCTTTATTCTCATGGCTACGAGGGAATTCGCTTCCAAGAAGGCTGGATGTGGTTCTTTCCTGGCCGTTTCCGATGAAACTGCTTCGACGACATACCAGGCGCTATCGTCCATTTTCTATCCTTCCAGCTGAGGCCTACAACCTTACTTTCACTTGTCTCACAGACGAAAAGTTTCCTGATGGTGGAGGCGGACGAGATCGTTGGTGTATCATCGCTATAGATCCTTTTACGCTTGTCCCGGCGGGTAAGTAGTTCCTTGCTACCGTGATAATATCTTTCTCATGCACGCTACATAGGACAGCTTTGGGAACATAGAGACGATGTTATTCCTTCGTTGTGTAACATACCATTACCCACTCCTGAGACCTGGATAGAAGTGGAGATTGAGGCTGGAGCCCGAACGGTAATAGAAGATCATACTATACACTATGTTTCTGAAGACGAGCTTCACTATGTTACATCACTGGCAGAAGACGACTGGAACTGACTGCTTATATCCTTGTGTAAGTAGTAGTTAACAACTATTGTATGCTTCTTCTATACCCTTACATTTACAAGCACGTGATCGTAACAATGACTCTACTCCTTACTACCACATCATAGTACTCGCTGCGCTGCATATTACACCAATAGAGCCTCCAGAGCTCGACAAAACTTCTTACGATTTATAGACGTAGCAGCAGTAGTGATGTGTCGTGACCGTCTCAAATCCAGACATACATCTGCGGACAAGGGTCTGCTGTTAAGCATGATATCTACAAGCCTGATGACAATGGTCTGGATTGGTACTATGGAGCCGCCATGTAACCGTTTGAACAGCAAACACACATTAAGAACATCAAGAAGCACTCATCGGTCATGAAAGGGGAAAACATACCTCATTCGTTTCATGGTATACACCTAGGCGAAGTATACATACGGGAGGGAGATAAAAGCGCGGGCCATAACGATGCGTTAGCGAGATAAATTTCACATGCGCCTATCACGGTATATGCTATAGCAGCTACTGTGTCTATAACATGAGAATATGGCACGCAGTTTCACTATTCTAATGCATATCACCGCTGGCCTTGTAAGGCCGGAAGGAGTGCAAAGGTGCTTACGCCGAATGCGAGCTTCGAACGGGCGGGGATGATGTCAGTTCGGAAGTTGGAGATTGTATATTTGAACGTCGAGCATTGGACATATGTCTCAGGGAAGCGAGGGTAGACTATCGGATGTGTGCTGATTTGTCAGGCTGAAATTCAACAATGACACCGCTCGACGCAGTCCTCTAAATATAAAGAGCCACAATTAGCTTCAGAACGCACACCATGACCAACCGAGGAAGCACGTACCTCAGACGATATCAGCATGCCTCGTCCCGCCGGGATATTCTGCGTGCATTACCATGGCCGACCGTCTCGCACTGGCAGTCTGGCATGACAGCAACGTTCAGTCCTCGATATCCAGTAACCACCACCATGGGGTCGGTGCGACTACTACGGCCAAGACCATATAATCAAATGCCTCACGCAACCGGCCCGGGCCTCGTCCTCCACTACTGTTTGTTGCATAAGGAGGCATTGAACGAACATATACAATGGGGGATAGGTGTGTTTGCCCTGTACATTAGATATTGAGTGGCGAGCGGCGAGACAAGTTATACTTGGCTGAGCATTAGTTACAGTGTAGTCAACTCCGTGGAAGTCCCGACCGAAATGTAGACGCGCAGACATCGAATGAAGATACCAGCGCACCTATGAGTACCGAGCTTCCATTAGCCAACGCCTGACACCCGAACATAACTCGCCTACTTTAAGTTGGTAGTATTCTTGCTCGTCCAGGATCATCGGAGAAGAACTTGAACCGGTAAGTACCCTGGACGAAGGTTTGGTGCCTTGGATGCTCCGGGTCTCGGGCTAGAGTCAACCGCTGAGAATATGAGGAGGAATGATGGGCTAGGGGTGAGGGATGAGGAATGGCGAAGAACGAAGGCTGAGGAATGGCGAAGGTCCGCCGAAGGACGAGGAATGGCCAGAGACGGGGAAGACGGGGAAGATGGGGAAGGTGGGGAGGCGGGAGCGACGAGGAGCGAGGAGTGGCGACGACGGATAAACGGCGAGGTGCCTGAGGGCGGGAGCGTAATAGCGAGTGACGAGGGACGAGGAATGGGGATTGACGAGGGTGCGATCGAAGGGCATGGTGAGCTTTTAGAGACGGTGCGATCGGAAATGAAGGTGCTTGCGATGTGGGAGGCTGAGTGAGGGACAAGAAGTGATGACGGGACTGGTGAAGGAAGACGCTGGGTGCGCCGCCGTCTGCCGGCCAGATCGCTACGTGGTACCCTGAACCCAGTGGTCTAAAGGGGAAGTCAAAGCTAACACACTAGTACGAGGAACTGGAGGGATTGGATGAACGATCGAGGGGTTGGATGAACTCAATCGAGGGGTCGTGCTGGATGATTTGGATTCAAGGTGAGCCCAGCTAAACCCTCGACGAAAGAGAACGAGGATCACATACCGTTCAATCGAAACTCGCGCTGTCCGTGCGTCTTGGTATAGGACACCTCCATCCCTCCGCGGGCACGCATCTGGGAGTGTCGCAATGAACTTGAAGACGCACCCTCACATAGCACTAGCCCGTGCTACACCGTGTCCTTGCCCTCCCACTCGTCGTCTCCTCTACCAGGAACCCAGGGCCGTCCAAGCATTCCACGCCACAGCCGTGACATTGAGCCCTCGGCTTTACATCACCTCCAGTTCGGACCACCACCAAGACCACCCACCGAGTTCCGTAGTCCCAGTATATGCTGGCCCACCTTGACCCCGCCAAGGCCTCGATACCCGGAGATTGCTTTCTGCCGTCCAAGCAGTCCACGCTACCACCATGACATTGGGCCCTCGGCTTTCAACCACCTCCAGTCGGAGTCACCACCGAGACCACCCATCGAGCTCCGTAGTCCCAGTATATGCTGGCCCAACTTCACTCTGCCCTACCAAGCAGTCGAGTCAGAGTCGCCGTCAATACGGCATCGTGGCCCAGGTGTATGCGTGGCAAGTGCCAAGTACGCATCCGTCCCCGTCCCCGGGCCCTCAGTCCAGCGAGTCGACGTCGGTGGTTTGCGTAGCCCGCAGACGAGCGGTGTCATGATGGTAGGGCGCGGTCATTCAAAAACGGACTTTGCTAAGTTACAAGAGATGTCGTGGAAATCAGAAGTGTCGCGGTACACGTACAGAAGCAGGGAGTACTCACCTCTAAGGGGTCGGTCTAGGACTCGTCCAGCCGACGAGGCTAACCGACGAGCACTCGGCTATCGGCAAATGCTTCGTAGTACATATCGTAGAGCGGTAGGCTGCTAGTCAGTAGGTAACCTGGGTGGTGACGGGTGAGGTGCAAGGCGTTGAGTCAGCGCGAGTCAGACTATAACAGAGTGTCTTGTCACGGGTGTACTGCGCTACGTACGGTGTGTGGTCGAGGAACGTACGAGGATTATATGCACATGCACCATGGGCACTTCCACTGGTAGGTGCAATCCGTGTACATCAAAGTTTGAGGAGTCCAGGTTGTACGAATGTCAACTCGTTGGAGGTACGTAGATTACAGTGGGTAGTGTTACACAATTTCGATTATTCCTTGCGCAAAGAAACACCTTGTTAACAGGTAGGACAGTGGACGTCAGGTCGACGGAGCGTACGCGAAACGGAGCGAGAACGCACCTTAAATAGCCCCGGCTCGCCCCGTACCTACACCACCTCCTACACCTCCAGTAGTCGTACCAACTGCATTGACGTTCCCGGCAGGCTCGGCCGTTGGTGCCGTCGACGTAGTCGTCGCTGTCGTACTAGCGAGTCCACCACTACCGTACGTAGTATCGACTCCACCGGTTCCTGCGTGCCGGCCGTTCTCCATGTTGTTCACCCCTACGGCTGTCTCCTGCTGCCCACGAACAGCTGCACCGTGGCCGCGGTTGTCAGTACCGGTGGCGGAGTCGACGAAGTCCATGGCGTTGCCCCGGAGGGACTCGCCAATGCCGTGAACGGTTTGGAATGCGCCCCTGTGATCGAGTAGGTTGGTAAGTGAGCGAGCACATTAGAGAAGAGAAAGGAAGAGAAGCCACGTACTTTACTTTCTGGCCCACAGAGGAACCAGCTGAAGAGCCCGGGGTCGTGTTCGTTGTCGTCGACATCGTCTGCGTTTGTCTGTGCGTTGAGTAGGTAGAAAATATTCAAGATTTAGGGTAGGTTTGTTACGAGAGGAGAGTGAAGCAAGTGCGTTTATATATTGCTGGGTGGGTGGGTCGTCTTCGCTCCATGGTCGTCGTGAGTGGGGACGAACAGGCGTGACGTCACACTGGCAGAGAAAAGCGTACGCGCTCAGGTGACAAAACAGGAGAGGCGCATCAATATAATTTGATGCGCCTGCTTGTTGAAAACTCGGAACGATGTCATCTTGCTCTTTTGTTTCAACGAATAATTGAGATCTATCGACTATCGGTATGTAACGATTGCGACTACTTATGCTCACATTGCTATGGTGAATAGGTGCAAACTGTTCGTCTTTTGAGTTTTCGGCGGTCTGTTGCTACTGTACGTGCCCGGTGTTGTTCAACATTGCATCGTTTCTAGCCACTGTCCTGCACACGCGTAAGTACATTTCCCGCTTTCTATTGCCTCGTCACCGAATAGGCACTAACTGTGGTCTGTGTACAGGCTATGTGCCATCAATCAAGTGAACGAAACCCGCGAGTTGAGACGAGCATACACGGGCTGGTCCGGCTTCACAGTAGCCTGCGTTTACTCGTTTTCAAGATCATGGGCTCAAGGGGTATACCATCGGCTCGCACCGAACCCCGCACCATCACGAGCTCGCACCCGATCATTTAGGTCCGTACGCCGATTGCAGAAGTTTTTGTTCTTTTTTTCTACCCTGGCTGCATGCTATTTACAATATCATGCTAGGGGAACTCATTGTTGGCACTAACCAAACGTCTCGAACCAGCAGACAAGGAGGAGCCGGCGGGGACGGTGGGGGGACGTTGGGGGAACGCTCGGCGCCCGCGTGTATTCAGGAGGTTGAAACGTCCTAGGTTCCTAGTCGTGGTAAGTGTATCCTGTTAGCCTCACGTGGTGCTCAACTACTCGAATACAGGATAGTGGTTCTTTCTGTGTACTTATATTACACGAACGCGGTAACAGACTAGCCCTTGAAGCTCATAATTTGACTGGCGTGCACTGCGCAGCTCGTCAGGTTCCAGCTCCTATGTACGTACTACGAAATTCTTATCGTTATGCTAACGTACTCTTTGCCGTTACGAATCACGAATCACGAATATCAAAGAACACTACAGTGGGTCCGGATCGCCCACGGAGACACAGTCTGCAAGTCGAAGAACCGGAAATGATAGTGGAAGTGTAAGCACTTACGCTCTGCGATGCATTCGAGCTGTCTAGCCGCTTTGTGGTTTGCGATGTCGGTAAAAGGACGTGCGGCCAACCGACGTATTCTGCACTCCAGGACTCGGAGGGCTGATTGATCACTCATGGAGCGTTATCCGTCGTCGATGTACAGGGGACCAATAATGGATGTTCAATTTCACCTGGTACGTTCGTTTTCGTTTGTCGTTTACGATGTTTGCTGATTTCTCTGCGTTGGTTGTAGCACCGGCAGATGGTAAGATTCGACGACGCCCGTGGTGCGTCGACTTAACGCTGTCGCAATGTCGACGAATACCTAACGTGCTGCTCCACACTAATTCCTAGCATACGCAGGCGGGCTCTAGTGCACGCGTGCCCGTAATAAGTCTGACGCACCCCGCTCGTCGTAAGTTCATTTCCTCGCCTACTCGTGTGATCTACAGGCTGAGGCTCTGATCATTTATGTTTAGATTACTATAGCTCAGGCGTTTTCGAGTTGATCAACACGAAACGCTCTCAACGCTCTCGCCGCCGACCATGTGGCCTGTTCTGGTGCGTGATGAATGAAGTGGAGAGCAAGGTGAGACGTCTTCTCGAAATGGCTGACGGTCGTGCATGTAACTGAATTCTCGATGCTGGGTACACAGTTCCCACAGACCTTATGCTGGAAGCCCTTCAACGCGATTAGTAAACTATGGCGATTTTGTTTCTTATCACTATCACTTCCGGCGGGGACTGCACTTCCCAAAGGAATTATCCCGATGATACCCGCTTAGACTTCATAGATTCAGATTCAAGGCCTCCGATGAAGACTTAGAATTATCGTAATCTGTAGCCCGTGAGGAGGGAAGTCTTTGGTTCGAGATGCTCGTCGCTGTCGTCGGGGCGTATATCTGGTACCATCGAGTCTACTTGAGGCTGGGCGACACAACGCGGAGAAGATGCTTACACTTCCTCTGGCGGCATTGACAAGGAATTGTCGCTCGTTGACGCGGCAGCAAAGCCTTCTCCCAAGTCTACTGGAGAATAATTTACGTGATTACTCACGCAGCACCCTTTCTCGATGTGAGGGAGCAATAGTAAATAGTACGTCCACTTGCCTACGTACACTAACGTTGTGTTGGTTCACCCCGTAGCATCCGAGACTTCAGACAGGCGAATTCGGCGACGTCTACGATGCGTTAGGCGCGAATAAACGTCCAGGTAAATAATACTCTCACGTTCTACGAGAATAATACACTCACTTTGACCGTAAATTCCAGTCGAAAGGCCTCGTATGCTACTACTTTGGATACTCTGCCGACGCTCCGACTCTCAGGCACTCCCGCACTTGGAGTCACGTCGTTGTGACAAGCCCATTCACTCCACGATCAAATAAAGGAGAACGAACGGTGGCCATAGCCACAGTAATACTTTTTCATCGGCCTCAAAGCTCCCTCGGACACGTTTCGAAGGAAGCCTGCACGCACAATATTGACGGGACCATCTGCTGACGCATCATAACGATGGAGTGTCGAACTTGTACGCGAGTACATACCTTGACATACCTTGAACGAAGACGTAGCTGATGCGATATTGTGCGTGCTTGTACGATGATGAAGGTGTAGTCAGGTCTAGAAGTCAAATGCTGTAAACCACGTCACTTATAATTACAAACTTACCTTTCTATACCTTATTTGACAGATTCTCTCGCATCGCGGTGGACGCGTGCATGATAGGCTGCTCCCGATCTCACATCCAGCGAACGATCTGCCATGGGATAAGTATCTTTAGTATGGGACACCTGACCATCACGCAGTTCGAACATATGCCTTGTGACCACATGAGTAAGAATTTCGAGTCGTACATTGAACGGAATGAAACTCACGCTTATGAATTCCGCATGCTGTCGAAGGCGATAACAAGAAGCAGAAGGCCAGAGGCGCCAAAAGCGAGATTTATTTGTGCGTGTTTAAATCTAAAGCTGTTGCACAACAAGTACAAATAGGTCGACGCCGGGCTAAGCTTCCCTTCTTTCTCGTCCGCCACATGACCGTTACGAGACTCACGAGTTATCATCTATCGCTAAGTAGACGGCACCCGCGTTATGTACCTCATCCTAACCTCGCGGACAGACATGACAGTGATATAGCCAGGTGAGGATCAAACCGCAACGCACCCACTCACATTCTAACGATTTTTGATGCAGACTACGATATATCGCCTTGCGTCTTTCGGATGCTCTGAATCTGCTCTAATTCATGTCACAGAGGCCTGGGCGGTGAGCCTGTCGTCACGTCATCGCTCTCTTGGGGCTAACGAAGCCGACCCGTACGCCTTTTCTCTTCCATAAGATATCACGTTGAATGACATGGTAAGCATGCATTTCGAGCATGGCTCTTCTGAATGATTCTCGTATTCATGTACTGATCTCAATGCTGTATTCATTTGTGGCGTAATGGAAGCCTCTCTTCGCCGGACTAGATTTGTCACATAGCGTTTCCGCGGGCTCTGCATATATCAGAAGACGTGCAGCGTGTTAGCTATAGCCGAGATGGTACGAAAACTACCCCCGTAAGTCTATAGGAAGTCAGAGCATGCTGTGAGAATCAATGCTTACCCTGATACTCTTCACTTACAGACGTCTCGTCGTCAACCATCGTCTCCCGCCCTTATCAGGTCGTATACTCCGGCTACAGGTAGTTCTGAGTTACTACTTGGCGCTAAGAACCCTCAAATCAGCTGCATGTGAGAAGTACGCACTCACGAGAACATCCGCGGATCCCAGTATCGAAACGCAGGTCGTTTGGTGGAGCGCTCTACAGCACCACACTCATCGGCCTATTACTCTCCCATGTCGGTGCTTCTGTATCCCTATCTGCAGATACGAGCTAGGTAAGTTCTTTCAGTTCTGTGGTGCAAATATCACCCGGAGCCCGTGGTACTCACGCTAGTGGTGTATAGGTTCAATGAACAACTCCTACCTACAGTGCTGCTCACGCCGTAATTCGTCCATGACGTGATCGGATTACATGTCAAACGAGCAAGTCCCATTGGTCCCGGACGTCTTATACAAGGCCCCATCCCATCCCACGACCAACACGTCTATTGCGAAGCGTCAATCACCTCTGTCAGTGACAGGGTTGGTGTCTCCCTATTGCGTCACGGTAAGTATCAGTTCTAACTTCTATGACCTTGACCAGTGCGCGCAATCACTGCATCGAATACTAGTCGAATACGTCGTCCACGTCGTAGACTAACTCCTTCTCTGTCGTAGGAACCCTCTGTTCTTTGTCGGCTCTACGGCTCAACACGCGTATTCACATCAATTCCTCTCACATGCCAGATGGTGACGACTCACTCTCCATGCACTTACTCCATGCCCCACAACTTGACATTCACGCTCAGACAGATGTTATAACAGACATTCGGTGACGGCAGTCGCATGCAGCAAGCTCGACACGGTGAGGGGTGAGTGCCATACAGTCACGCCGGAAGAGTTTCATATCAACACCCTAATCGTCATATTCTTGACCCAGCTCCCTTTGACGCATGAGACCTCGGACGCTGAGGGTAGCGTCCACTTTTCTGTCCATCACTCCGCGACGCCAGCATCACCGGATAGAAGAACCGTGGTTTTAATAACGCTGGTCTGCACTCCGCTTCGGGAGCTCGCAATATCACTTCACTATCGAGTGAGTTCGAACTTCTTTATCACGCGCTGGATCGAATCCGTGGGGATAGCTTGCAGGGAAACTGTTTAGCCGCAGGAGCATGTATAAGTAGTCCAGGTGCGACGACGCTACAGCGCACCATGTCCCCTTACTAAACACATTATTGCTTAGCACGTCTACCAAGAATCTCTTCGTCAACACTCCCCCCTCATATCTATCCTTGTGCCCTTTCCTTTTCCTCCGTGTTCCGTTCTTCCATTTCCGTACGATTTCGACATCGGCCATGCTTGCGCGCAGGCTATACGCACTAATCCTTGGGGCACCACTACTCTTGCCCTCGGGACTGTCTTCCCAGTCGGGGAGTCGTCGCTTGCAGTGTCGTGGCGGCCGCAAGGATTGGTGCGTTAATACACGAATATCCTGCGCGTGGCATGGCTCTTCGTCGTTTAGACATCTTCGCACATAATCACGCAATACTCGTTAGCAGTGAGTGGATACCACGCTATATACGTCATGTTTCTGCCATCACTACCACAATATTATGGGGCAACGCGGCGTATGTTTTGTGTCTGTGTCTTCTGTGCGTCTTGTCCGGTTTTCTGGCTTACTACAACAGGTCGGGCAAGTGACTTAAGCAGCGAGGTTATCAAACATGGTGCGATATGACCGGGACCTGTGATAGACACCATCTCTGTGCGTCGTTGTAGTCAAATCCTGTCGTTCTTCTGGCAACGCTGACAACGTCTTCGGTAGGAAATCTACGCGCTATGACCGCGCCGAACGAGTTTATTTCGAACACAAGAGTAGCGCACGACCTTCTTAAGCTGACAGGGACACAGTGTAAGCAACAACTTGAATTCATTCGCATAGTACCTGACACCAGAAACAGTCCACACCGCGATCATTTACAGCCTCTCACGCCCACGTTTCAAGCACCGGACATCGTCAATCGCCACCCACTATGTCCATAAGACAATCCTATGCGAACTCAAACTGTCAACGTTCAACCATACGCGGGCTTAGACATTCTCGTAAGCACGACAGGATTCGCTTAAATGAAGATCAACATCGATCTTGACGAACAGTAGAGTCAAGAGGTACCATCGAATGTTCAATGCTACCAGTGGATGAGCGTGCTTCCTGGCATTCGCATTCGCCTTCCTTCCCTTGTTATGCCACATCCCTCATCTCATAGGCTTCCGAGTTCCACTCACTCAGGACTCGGGGTTGCGTACAATAGGTCGCAGACGAGCACGTTTGGACCAGGTGAGTACACCATACGAAGTCCAACGAAGCCCAGAGGCTTATCTTAACTTGACGATGCAGGCCGGTCGGACGCTCGACGCTGGATATTCGCCTTAAGAAAATACACCACGTTCGTCACACTGACACTCCTAGCTTTGCGTCCGTTGACACTCATCACTCGCCCGCACTCGCTACCCGATATCTCAGACCTTCACTCGGAAACTGGCCCACTCCTCCATAGCCCCCATTCCCAGTCTCCCGGATGATACCGGACGACGTAAAACTCGACTACGGAATCAACAATGAGCTCTCGCTCGGTATGATTGTAGCTGATAGGTGCTACCGTGTTAGCGAGGTGCTAAACTTGTACAGTGACATTCAACACTCATCCTCGCTAGTCCTGACCTCGCACGTTAATTCCTCAGTGTCCATCGTTAAGACCTACAGCACCGCACGTGATCATTCACACTCAGGACTATCGTACTCAACACTCGCGCCCACGCTCGTAACCACGTTCGTCCCAAATCCTGCTAGCAATCCCCTTGTCACGCAGCTCATGATCGGTGGCGTGTCGCAGCGCACGATTTGGATATCGTCACTCATTACTCACCAATCCCTGTCGTGACTTCGCTCACAAGCTCTCCGACTACTCGATGCGGATTCTCTAGTAATCATTCTTCTCTAGTAAGCATTCTTCTCTAGTAAGCATTCTTCGGGCCAGGTGTTCAAGTTGTTTGCTCATAACACCCACGATAAGACATGCCCATTCCACGTCCACCCGTACCACTCGGCACTCGATACAAGACACTCATACCACACACCACGTAGTTCTCGATCACTGACATCGCCAATCGCCAATCGACATCGACCGCAAGATACTGCAATTCGATGCGGGCTTATATTCAATACTCACCCCTCCATTCGACCATGATTGCCTGCCATTGTGGCCTCTCACGCCAACTCATCGCCATTTATCGTCCATCACCACGAATCACCGCACCTCACCTCACTCATATGACATCGTGCCTATAGCACTCAATGCTCGAGCCTCGTACCCGACACTCGCGCTTTCCCTCACCCTCACATTCATCCCGTTCCGCCGCTCACTCGATACACTCTCTATCGAACAACTCAGAGACGTGAAGGTCGTGAACCGTGAACCATCGATTAAAGCTTAGAGATTCGAGGACGCCACTCACCGCACTCCGAATCGGAAGCCAAAGGTAAAGACGCCACTCACTCGTTCGATCGACTACACGGCTACTCGAGACGGATTTACGGCGTACGGTAAGCCTGCTGCGAGTACTCGTTCGCTTGCTGCTTTTCACCGTGACGACTCTTACAACACAGGCATGTCCACGCCACGTTCACTCGTATCACATTGAACCCTGAACAAGTGCATTCGACATTCCGAGTCGGTCACAGTCGTGTACGTCGACTCGGACTCTCTGCACATCAGCTCCCAGGATTATGGATCGCCACCGCGGTATTGCACAAAAGGTCGACGCGAACTCAATATTCAACATTCAATATTCAATACTCGATGCTCACCCATTGGTATGTCAACGCCACGCCTCACTCAACGCTCGCGCTCACCTTCGGCTCCAGCATCCGCCCACCTGTCTCGACACACATCGAGTCGGAACTTGGATCGTGACTGGAGACTTGACGTCGTCACCGACCATGTTCGCAAGTCGACACACCGTTCGCTGGCACTCTCCCATCGACCACGACTACTGGAGGGGATCTCTTCAAGCTGTAAGCCCGCTCCGAATTCCCAGTCAAATATCGTTGATTCACAACTCTCGACGCAGACATACCGGAGCCGTAAGTACTAGTGTCGACCCACGGGGACACCAACTCGGACGAACAAACCTCCTCTTCTCCTCTCCCATTTTCATTTCCCCCTGCACGTCTCGCTTCCGCTCGTAATTATCTTCCCCATCTCTCCTAACCCCCGAATCTTGCAATCACACACCGACCACGAAGTACCTTAGCCATTTTCGAGTTCTCTCTTTAACTTTGCTCTCTTATTCGACGCCCGACGCCTGACCCACGCGCAAAATCTCTTTCCGTCGTTTCTGAATGTGAGTCTCGTGGCCGTGTCCGACGCACTGTGACAGAAAGGGAGTAGCAGGCACGTTAGGGAAACGTGTTTCGTCCGGACGCGCTATCCTATCGTCCGGATTACCCGTGTCTAGCGGTATCTTTCTGTAACGCAGCATATCTGGAGGCTCGGAACTTCATTTTTTCCCTTCGTTAGACTGAACGACTCACTCGTGGCACCGGCATGTCAAGGTTGCGCAGTTGTCCAGCAAGACGATTTCATAGTTATTATTGGACGTAACGCAACATTCGTGTAACAGTAATCGCTACACGATGTGAGACATCGTGAACTTGTCAAAGAAGCCCGGGGCAAGCGCGACTTCGAGATGGAGAACGCGAACGAGTGCTACACACGTAGAAGACTCACATATATAAGAAAGTTGGCGGTGTAGGCCAAGTCTGTGCATACGATGCCACACACGGGAACGATACCGACGACACTGTACGCCAACGACGGTCATGGCATTCTTCGTCTCATCTGTCTCATAGTGAGGAGGACGAGTGACGGAGTCACAGACCGAGTTGCTGACAGAAGGAGCGATGATTCTGGATGCCCTGCCACTAGCGTAGTTCGAGGTGCCATTGCTGGTAGACGTACCGGTGGGCACGGCTAGACATACGAGCTGCGTCAGAGAACAAGCTCGCGGAAGAACGTAATGAAACATAAAACGAAACCATCAACGGCGGGACATGCGGAATGGGGGAAGAGGGATGGAAAGCAGCAGGTGAACGTACCACCTGGGGTCTTGACATCGAAGTCGGGGCTAGCAGCGAAGACTTGGCTGCGGTTCTGAAGGCTGATAGTAAAGCTGAGCACGGGTGCACCTGCGGATCTACCTGCACCCTTACCCGCAGGTAAGTGGATTAAGATGGGCCTGACCTGCACCCTCATGGGTATTCAAGCCACAGGTACCTGACCTGCGGGTCCAGGTACCCATGTACCACAGGTCAACCCACGGGTCCATAGACTGCTGACTAAAGTTGATTACATGTAGTATCTTTTGAATAAAATTATCTATCAAACATATATTTATCTGAATTGGAACCATTTGAATATCAAAGTGAGCATGAAACTTGAAGTTTTTCACCTTTGACATGATGTTTATCAATTGAAAAAGATATGCCGTCTTCAAAGAAGAGTTTGAAGTCACAAAATCTTTACTCATTATCTTACAAGGTAGCTTGTCTATAATCTACAATCATGTAAACTATATGCTTCTGATTAGTAATGAACAGATATGCATGACTGAAGTAGTGTACAGCATAATTCAGATCTTGTGCCTATTGCAATAGCTAAGAAATAAACATTAAAACCTTCAGGCTGATGTCAATAGTGATGCTACAAAATGAAGCTACATCAAATTCACTTCATATTGCTTATTTGAACCCTAATCTTATATTTAAAAGGCTATGTATGAACCTGCAGGTCGACCTGTGGGTATACCCATTTCAGCATATGTATGACCTGCACCCTTGAGATACCTGTGGTGCAGGTACCCATGACCCACAGGTCATATTACCTGCAGGTTTGATGGAGGATCTACCTGCAGTGACCCACAGGTAAGTGTGACCCATGCTCAGCTTTATTGCGTACACCCTCTGACGTCTCCGCCTGCCGGTCAAGGAAGAATTAGGCTATCCGCGAGAGGCTGACAAGAATGTGGTTGACATTGGAATGCCTGCCTTTGCATATAAATTCCCCCTCCCCTCGACTTTCTTTCTTGGTCGTTCTTAACAATGGTGACCGTCTCCTCACGGTGCTACTGACACTTTGTATCCTGCTCTCAGGGCAATCAAGGCTCAAGATGACCGAGTATCAAGGTGAACAAGTATCGAAGGGTCCTAAAGGCTTCAACACAACCGCTGACTTGCTGACCGTTCGTAAATCGCAACGCCAACGCTAATAAGTATCAAGACGGTCAAGATGTCAAGACTTCAAGGAGCTTGGATACGGTAGGGCTTCTGGAGAATAGACCGAGGACAATGCGTTGGTGTGAAGGTCGAACATGTGGTATGTTCTTGTATTCAGTCAGCAGTAGCCCGTCTACTTACCCTCTGGTACCAGCACTCTAGTAAACGTCAATCTCAAGACTACTCGCTTCCACCCCCATCTCCAGCGCAAGAGCCCCTCCCGACCTCTCCCCCGTCTCGTCATTATGGAACCGATCTTTGTAGACCTCAATCTCAATTTCCCAAGGCCGTCGATAATCAGTGGTAAATGCGTGGAGGACTGAAAACGGGCGAGCTGAAGACATCAAACTCCAAGAGGCCAAGTTGCGAAGGATTCGAGGCTTTAGGACGACTCACTAAGGTACTGCCGCCATGCTCGCAGGCCTCAATCCCAGGCCTCCAAGCTGCGAGATCATTGAGAACAACAACGTCGACGTCAAGGCAGTCAAGGCTTCAAGACCTCAAGGCAGTCAAAACGTGAAAGTCGTCGAGAGTAGGTTAGGTTAGGTCATCGACAAGAAAGCGGGTAGGAGGAGGCATAAAGGACGGTGAAGGAAGGGTCTGCGTGGATACTCGGCGGGTAAGCATCTTCCTTCCGCTCGAGTCGCTGCATCCTTCCCAATCGTCCGACCACTCCTTTCTTCATTCCTCTTCCCACTATCTGTATCGTCTCTGAGGCCTCATCTTCACTCCCTTTCATCCTCACACTCCATTACGCGTCATCTGCCCTCGTGTCTCCGCACCCTCGTACGGTGACATTCGCTATACGTTTGCACCACCCGATGCCATCTCGTCCAATTGTTTTGCCATTGACGTCCCCTCGCACGTCGTCTTGCACACCCTCTTACACACGCTCACCCGCCTCCTTTCGCCTCCTCTCATTTCTCGCCTGCTCTCATTTCTTGCATTGTCCTTTCCCCTCCGTTCGCACTCCTCCGCACAACACCCACCCTGACGTGTCTTTGCACTCCTCCGACAGAGCCCTCTCGGTCCACTCCAGTCGCACATCCACATCCACCTCGACGTCTACCTACACTCGCCCGACGTCGTCTCGCCTACCCAGCCACAGAGCCAGCCGGTACTACTTCTCCTTTACCATTCGTCAACTGGTCTCAGTCCGCAGTCATGTAGATCTTGATCGCCGTGCAAGCAAGCAGGAAGAGGAAGGTACGGGTGGCGGGTTGTATAGAGGAGAGGTCCTTGTCGAAGTCAAGTAAGTTTCTCCTGTTCGTTCACATTGTTATATGCCTTTCAATCGTGGTACCCTTCCGCTCTCGCGTTTCCCTTCCAACTTTGCTGTTCACGCCCATTTCCATTGTCTCTGTCCTCCTTCCGCACTCCTTCATTCTCCCATTCTGTCACATGTGTTGTCCGTTCTCTCGTCTACCTTCACGGTGTCATATTCTGGCACGGTCGTGTTTGCTTGACCATTTCCCATTGTCTCGCCGTCGCCAACCGTCGCTTCCCGCATGTCGTCATGTCACATCCGCTCCATCCTCGCCGCTAAAGTCCGGTTGTCACATGTCGCACAGCGACCGTCCGCTTGTGACAACCGTAGTGAATATATTTTGATTTTTGTTCGATTTTTCCGCCCCTGCGGGGCACATATACCATCCTCAACTTAGCGGTGTCACAAAACCTTTGTAGCCCATCCGCTCGTCCGCTACGAAAGTTTTTGTCACACGTCACAACTCCATCCCCTCTGCGCATTAAAGTACAGTATTCACCCTCCTGCCACCTCCGTTCTTGTTTTCACCCTTCTCTCCTTCACCCGCGCCCTTCTAAACAACATCCATACTTACACGCCTCCCCACTTCTCTTCGACAGAGCCACGTTCATCCACACTCGCGACGCTAGCATGCTCAGCATATTACATTCCTATACCTGTCTCGGACGTCTTGTCTTTACCCCAGTCAACCAGCCGTCCAAGGGTCGCTCACGTCGTCATCTGCGCTCGTGCGTACTCCATCCGAAGTCTAGAGGCGGAATTCCTGACTGTTACGCGTGTCGTCCGTTCGATTGTGGATGAGTCTGAGCAAGTGCGTGCGGATACGCCGAACGCGTGCCTTCTACGTTGGAAGCATGACACGCGATGTGATGGGGGAGCATGTCCGTCTGTTGTGACGGTTCGGTCATTTACAGTAGCGGCAAAAAATCTTGCAACATCTATATTTGGAAGGTACGTCTTGAACACTTTCGTCGCGCTTTTTGGCAGCGTCGAGCAACCTAAAATTACCAAGATATTTACAGTAAGAGTATCCAATATTAGACTCGCCAGCCAGTCCGGTCGCAAGCTGAGATGCGCGCCAACCGAGACAAGCAAAGGAGGCGCGAGCTTGCGAGCGGACTGGGATACTCGGGCACTGATTGTCGACTTGACCGATTGGCGCTGAGCGTGTGAATTTTAACTTAGAATTATTGCGCATTCGTCGTCTGGCCACACAAAATCTTCTCTACACGTCCCAATTTACCCCCAGACACAAAATATGTTTATAGAGAATTGATATACAAGCATGAAATTGACAAAGTATCGATTAAACGAGCTACCTCATAGACTGTTTGTACTCCTGTGAGCAATAACAGGCTATCTGTCAGTGCCCGTCACTGTAGTCCTGTCTTTCTTGTCAACAAATAACGTCTGAAGCTTGAAACAGTCAGCAACAATACACATGCAGTTTGCGTACTCGTATTCCTTCCTGGTGGCTCGATGGTAACCTCAAACCTTGTCGTCGGACAAGATATCCAACCGGCGGCTGGGAGTCAGGGCCAAGAGCCGTTGTTTAACGAAATTGAGCTTCCTGGAAGAGTTGTTCGCGTTCAAGACCCGATGGGGGAGTACGTCGTAGGCGCATTCAAATGTTTCGGCAGTGTTGCTAGACACGGCTGAGAGCACAGAGACGGACCATTAGCCCATACCACCCTCGTGAGGCCACTGCAATAACCTACTCGCACCCCGGAGTCTGCTGATGACAACTTTCAGAGTACGCGCGCCTCTCCGATTGCCTTTGTTCTGAAACTGCGACCATCATCGCAAGCCACTTGACAAGAGACGGCCTCATAACAACGTCATCCAGATGCTTTTCTGTCGGATTGAGTCGGATTGAGCTCAATCTACTCACCAGTCTTCACCACCATCTGTTAGGCGATACAACCCAAAGCTCACAAGTCTTTTGTAAGTTCCTTTTACGCCTCTCAGTTGTTCTGCCTTCTCATCCTTCCTTTCAGTGCAAAGACCTGATCGTTCCTAGCAAGACAGGAACAGTGTGACTACACTGTTAGCTGGTGGAATGACAAAGCGAGACGACGACGTCGCGTTGTCTCGCTTGATCACTCCAGCTTACAAACCCCACAAGAAAGGTGTGAGTATGCTCTAAGTCTCTACTATTACCTCTAGCTATTGCAGCAAGCATCCACTGCTCTGCCACACACACATCCTCGCCTGCTCTCGCAATTACCTTATGCGCTACCCCGGCGTATCAGTCGCGCACGGCCTAAGCCTACGACAAAGGTGTTTACGTTAGCCACTTGCATTTCGGCACACATAAGTACTCACACCTCGATATCTCTGAACACCTAGAATGATGCCGCCTATGCTTACGTGTTGCTGTGGCATAGTGACCAGTGCGCCTTCAATGGCGCTTCCAAGGCTCGACTCTATTGCACTATCAACGAGCGGCCTTGATACTATTCAAGTTGCAAGGTCTCGATAATCACGAAGAAGCGCAAAGGCACCACACAAATGGTTAATACCGTTTATACCTGCCTTATGTGCTGAACAGATACTAATTCCGACTCATCAGTCGGTCTCTACTCAGCTTTCTCAAACCCACTTCATCAACCCGGCTCGAAATAATCAGGGCAAAGGTGCGAGAACACTTCATATATGCACTATCGATGTCTTCTAACTGACCGTGTTGTTTTTTCATATATAACTTCATCGGATTTCACGTCTCTATTAGTGGGAGTGCCTTTGTTCGGCTGCGAGTCAAACCAAAATTCGAGTTCATGGGTGAGCCTGACCAGTTATGCATCTTTAATCACTTCTTCTATACCCCTGATGCATGTAGGAAACATGCCATATATATTTATTTGCTGTAAACAATGACTACATACTATAATGCGATAATTTCTGTGGCCAGCTCAAGAAACGAAGCCCAGATTTTTCTAAGTTAAAATTCACACGGTAGGCGTCTATTGGGCGCTCGATTGACCTCGACATTTCGCGACCGATTGTACCAGCCGGTCTGAAGAGCGCAGCGTCAGACCGGCTGGTTACGAGCCTAATCCAATATGTACGATTTAACTATGTACAAAAGTCGCTAGGATACATGATATGTATTGAACTATATAGCACTCACGAAAACTACTATTATATAGGAAAGAGCTGACAGGATAAGGTTACCTTGCCGGTTATGGACGGGTTACGGTCATATTCTATCGGCGAAATGCACACTTGTACCCTGGATGGGTACTATTTCGTCGCAAGTATTTAATCACATACCAACTGCTACGTCTAAACAATTCGCCGATGGCAATATGACAACGTCATCGGCGAAATTGTTGAGATTTGGTGCGTAATTACGTCGAAGGGTGGTGCACAAAAGGTACGTTGAGCCGACAGATATTTGAACTTGCTGTCGGCAAACGATCATGAATGGCGAACGGACCGTACATCAACACGTGACCAGTATCGAATGTGAACAAGCAAGGTGATTCGCTGGTAACCACAAAACAACACGTTCGGAAATTCAAAAGCACATCATATTGACCAGACAGAGAGCAACAGTTGTCATAATTGTAAAGCATTTTGTGCAAGGGTTAGAGTCAAGGCATGTGATATAAGGCATGATGGCACGTTTAGATTCAACGGGACATAGTGTAATGGTCAAGATGCCTGATCTGTCTTAGCGAGAAGGCTGTGGGTTCGATACGGCAAAGACACATTTTGAGCTTCACACTGTGTCTCTCACGCCAGCTAATGTTGTGGATCCGTCCTTACTGAGCCCGGCTGTGAAATGAACCTTGCACCAGTAGGTTCCTTTCACGGCCAGGCTCACTGGGGACAAATCCATGTCAAAGTTCTCGCTTATTTCCCTAAAAACATTTCCTTGGCTCGTCAAATTGGTTGATTCCACGGTTAACGTTGTTTCATTCATTTTGACTCACTCGATAGATCGAAATACATATTCATAGCAAGCTACCACGTAAAAAATATAAATTTAAGTGACACGAATATCTGAACAACAGAGCTTACACTGCAAATTGTATGTTGTGTAGGTAGCACAGACATGTCATGTTGGCGGTATTAATGGGCAATAAGGGGAGGTACAGTTTCTCCGACAGCTGTTCGAGAACGTTGTCGGCAAATGTGTCATTATTGTGTTGGAAGAACCGACCATTTTTCCGATGAACACGCGAGAAAGTCATCGGCAAACACGTCAAGAAGGTTGAGAGACGTTTTCCACGGTTAGCTCATTGCTATTGTTGAGACACGCGACCGTGCACGAATCTTACATGAGGGTCATGAAAACGATGAACTGATCACCAACGAAAGTCAAATCTTAACATCATCGGTAGTTGCCAACACAATGTAAGTAGTAAAATATCATATCCAAGATCCTCTGATCCTACTTGAAGTGGCTAGGGATGCGCAAAAACCTGTGCTGAAGCCGTCGTCGAGCAAGCGGCAGGGTGATCCGATGGCAGAGATCAGGGAGCAGCATGAACAAGAGTTCAGAACTAATGCTCCGCAAAAATACGAGTATAATCCATTAAAATCATTGATTACCATTACTTATTGATTACATACGGCATCGTGGGCAATGGTAATGAATACAATTTTCTTTGATTATGATACAATAAGAATAGCATACAATACATTATGGGTCCCGTATTTAATGGTAATCGGGGCTTCCATTGAGAGTGCGGGAGTATCTATTTGTGTGGATTGTTATACAAGTAATACTGCCCGAGAGTTGGCTGAGAGTCAACTACGTTTCAGCCGACTTGTATGTCGGAGTTATCTAGTCACCACCACTTCCGTCACTGTGACTGGCGCCTGTGATTTCGCCGGCGCACTTGACGACTGCTCGTATTGTGCTTCACATCCACGTCTCAGTAGTATGGCTCCCGGTACTACTGTACTTGCATGCGCATAGCGAATACAGTGTAGGACCGGTCCTCTGCCCACCACATCGATATTGGTGTGCACGTCGTCCTGTTTTAGTATTCCCGCCAAGGTTTTGGTATCGTTGAATAGGGAATTGTTCACAGAGTATGTGTAAATATTTGTGTAGGTATACATACGATGCGAGCGGTGGTAGACCACATTGATTGCATCCCTGGAAAACGTCACGCACCCCAGTCCTCTGCCCAGTGTGACAGTGCAATTGTCACGATCTGCGGTACGATCTGTCACGTCTAGCAGTGAGGCGCTAATATGTGATCACACTCAGGTCACACCCAAACCGTCGTGCACTCAATGTTTTTGTTGCTTATCAGTATCACTGAGAACTCGCATAAGAAGCTGTGAATAGTGTAGTATATTATATCTGTAAGACAAAGAATTATTATTAGTCCCTTCGATTGGATTGCTAAGCTACCACATCCCGATCACAACCAAAGGTCAAGCGAGCGAGCAGATATCTTGTCATTCTATAGTTTCTAGCTGGGGTACAACACGAGCAATCGCACTGTGAATATAAATTGCAAACTTATACCAGTGGATCTATATGTATGCGAAGTTCAATCAGAAGCGGACAACAAATGCGGCCAGGAAGGCTGGGTGGGCAGAGGACCGGTCCTACACTGTATCTGACGTCAGGACAATTGGATCCATTCACATTCAATACATACCAGTAAATATGAGGTTGTGAGGTACGCTAGGCCTTGCCAGGCTGAGGAACAGATTTCCCCTATTTTCTGACCAAGCACGAGGCTACCT
>JAXQKB010000140.1:0-63766 GCA_037042295.1 Irpex sp. Y119-03 | reverse complement strand
CGACTACAGTACATTACAGTAGATTCATTGAGGACAGTCGTTTGGGGTCGCTCAGAGCAGATGTGTTTCTCACTGGGCATCATGACCGGGAAAGGCATGGCGGAGTTGCGCTACCTCTAGCGCCTGAATAGACGTCCAGCAGGAGTCGATGAGGAAATTCTCCGCAGTGGTCAACCCCTGCCCGAGAACATCGAGTTTCCACAGGGAGCATCCGAGGAGGTCAAAGATGCTGCGTAATCCGTCGATGTTGTTACTGGAATTGCTTTGCTCTGGTCGGTATTTATAAAGGGCTTCAGAGGCCATGCCTGCTGCGACGCAGCATAAGACCAGAGTTCCGGATATTTCATTAGCAAATCCCCCGTTTTGATGTGAGAACCAAGTGTAAATACTCTCCGCATGTGAATCAGCTGTCCATCACAATTCGGTTAGATTATATTCGTACTCGAACGACGCCTAGTATTTTGCTTACCTGTGTCGCCCAGATCGATCAACATGAATTGTTTGAGAAAATTGACACTGACAACGGGGCCAAGTTGGATGCATGCACCCAGGAAGGAATGTAGTGGGTCCAAATTATGGAATGTCATAGTGCACAGTGCATGACTCAAGCGAGAGAAGTGGTCGAGAAGCTGTGGTGAAGCTCTCACTTCGAATGGCGTATTGACAAACATCGTTATGATGTCACACACCGCAGCTGTGAAACTTTTGGATGTGCGAACAGCATCGTGAAGAGAGGGATCAGACAACACACGGTGCAGCTGCTCGAACATCTCGTGGAGTGTCGGCCCTTTAGGGAAGATGTCCGAAGCAGCATCCGTAAGCACGTCCAATTCCGAGCGTGCTTGCTTCTGTTTCTGTGTGAGAAAAACCAGAGTAGCGAAATCTTCTGGGAGGTTTATGTCGTCCGTGTTTTTGCAGACCTGGTACGCGAGCGACAAAAGCCAATCCATACAATCAGTCCGATGGCAATCCGGGCCTTGAAGGAAATAATGCTCGCTGATCCTTTCAGCCGCAACAACGTGGTCTAATATGAAGCGAGCGTGCGTTCGCGGTATCTGGGACAGCGCATAGTCTTGATAAAGGGACACAGCAAGACACGCAACCCACGAGATCACATTCTGTACCTCTCCGCTTGAAGACGATAGCATTCTACGAATGCTTCTGAGTGACTCCGGGTCCATAACGTGTGATGTGAACATGTTCTCCACAGCTTGCCTCGCACAGGCAGGGAGTGGATGAAGGTCCAAAAGATGCGGTTTGTTTGAGATGCTACCTGTGGCAGAGAGTGGCATGCGATTCCGTATGACATGCAAAAGGAATTCAACCGCTCGATCCCAGGTGGGCTTGCTTTGTTCTAAAGCGGCTTTCATCATTGTTCCAAGCAGTTCGTCGTTGGGCTGAAGGCTATCCACTTTTACTAGAATGTCCAAATCCTTCGACGCATCCCACACGATGTCTGCTTCCTCCAGAGTCCTCTCGGATGCCACCTCTGCATAGCTAGTGCCGCCCTGGATCGGAATCATGCATAGGAGAAGAAGATGGTGAGAGGGTATGGGAGAGCGATAATGGCGTAAGCGATATATGCGCTGGTGAGGATGGTGCGCGATACAGCATCAGGGCCATGGAAGCGAAAGTTGGTAGTATCAGCCCATAATGCTGTTATCAAACGATAACGCCATACAACGACGGCTGCCAGCGGTGAATATATGTAGACGCGAATGAAGGTCGTGAGAGGTCGTAGACCGGGCGTCGTATATGGGCAGCGGGCAGAGAAAATGGGAGCCGTAGTGACGCAGGTGATGAGAAATCCCCAAGCGCATACCAGAAAAAGCGTCGCATTAGATACCGATGGGTGTACGTTCCCGGTAAAATAGCACAGGCCAACAAAGAAGAGGAGCAGTGACAGCTGCAGGAGCAGGGGGAGGATGGACGCAATTCCAAAGACTCTCCAGATCTTTAGCCCTGCGCGGCGAAATTCTCGGACACGGATCTTGCCCTGCGTGGAGGATGTGGAGAACGCCAAATATTCCCGAAGCCACTGCTTCACGAAGATTGCCAGGGACGCTGTGGAAAGGCTGAGCACGAGGCTCGCGAACCAGAGCACGTTGACTTGGATGGCTGCTGGATTGGGAGTGAATGGAGAGGAGGAAGTAAAGCCCGTGGACGCAGCACCATTAGAGGTTTGACTGGCAATGAAGCGCAAGGCTTGCAACGATTCACTAGCTGTGTCCTCCTGAAGTAGTGAATATGATTCAATAACAAATGTCGTGAGGACGGCAGAGTATAGGCCAGCCTGATGTGCCGTTTTGAGCGGAAGATCAGCGACTTGCTTAAAGAGTTTGGAAAAAAAACTCACAAAGACAAGAAGTGTATCGATATCTTCCTTGTAAGCGCCTATTTCTTGTCTATCGAACTCGTCGAGAGAGCGTTCCACAGCATCCCACCCCTTAGCTTCATACGGCCTCGTGGGATGTTCTGCAGCATGGCCCGGGCAGGTGCAGTGACAGGGAAGGGGCAGGTCGATTGCGATGGATGGCGGAGAGGATGATACATCGTTGGTCACAGTCTGAGGACCAGGTTTATGCCGGGGACCTGGCTGTGGGTGAGCCGCTACTGGCATGAGTAACAATGTAAGTCAATCAGGGCGGTGGTCAAAGGGAAGACATACCAGGGGACGCCGGCCTTATGAACAAGTAGCACAGGCGTCTTGCAGGGCACTAACATCACGTCCGCCTGCCGCGTGCAAATCCAGTCAGTAAAGATCGTGAGTAATTTGGAGACATTGGGTTCAGGGCACCTCGACGCATTGGATTAATAGCAACTCGCAGGCGTGTCAAGGTCGTCAGACCTAGTCTGGGCTTATGACCGCAGCTAACCAGGGACTACATCGCTATAACAGATGCTAAACGCGCACAACCTAGCCAGCCCTGTTGGCGCCGCACAGCATGTTCGCCCATACCTGGAGTCAGAAATACTACATCATAAACCCGAATCTTGGTAGTTGATCTAATAGAGCACGTTTATTAAAGTAGCATCATGACGAACCATAACATGCCACCAACGCCCCGTAATCTCCAAAGTATGCTCTCGAAGCTTGTTTTTCAGTTCAGATGAGATGGACTTCGTGTGTTCACGAAACCGGGGAATATATGCGTGAAGGAAATATTTGGGTATTTCACCGCGTACGACTGGGGGTAAACCGCGGATGGTCGGTGGCTGTCTTGAGTACGGGGATAGAGGCTACCTCGACCATAGCGTTGTTGGCCGCACATGCATCCTTAGCAGCTGCGGGGACGAAATAATTCTTCTATAGAACGAAATCATCGGTATTGAGGACGCTTTCAGGCTGCTGGCGACTGTCGAGCGCATTTATGACTCTAGCATCCTCATTGGCGTCGGCGGCCTTCTAAAGAGCAGAAATAAACCTGCCGAGGCGCACTTCTCAATCAGCACTTGAGTTCAGAACCAAAGAGAAAGCTAATAAACACACCCGTACGCGAGCCGCTATCGCAAATAGTACTATAACGCAACGCCAGCTTCTTGTCAATCCCCTTCCCCGTCTCGTCCGCTCTCGTGGCTATGATGTCTTTAATTGCGAGAGCACCAAACAATCGACCTTCGGCAGCCTCTGAACCAGCTCGGTCGTCGTTCTTCATCAATGAAACGTCGCATTCGACGAGCTCGCCCTCAGCGGGTTTGGAGAACGACGCGATAACCTAAGCAAAAGATCAGCAGTACTGTAAATTGGCGGTACATGAAGTAGATACGGCTGAATACTGCATTTCCCACGCCTATAGACGCCCATTTCTCGCAATGGCCGCAATGCAGGCTCGTGCACGGTCTCCACGTTCCATTCACGCACTCTACGGCCACCCGACGCGTTTTCAAAACGTGGTGCCATCCTATGTGCTATATCTACTCTTCACAACTGTCATCTACGATACCAACATCCATCTAACACGTAATATCTCCCTGAAATCCACTTGAAGAAGCATGGCAAGCAAAGTCTTTGGGTTCTTCGTGAAGAAAACCCAATCTACTTCGAATATTGATTCTCCTGCGGCCGCGGCGAACGTGCCTCTTCCTTCGTCTCCAACTCCTATAGTGACGGACCTCCCTGCATCTGCAACGACGACCACAAAGGAGAAAGAGAAAGAGAAGGATGCAGTGCAACAGCTGCGCACGCCGTCGCCGTCGATCGACTCTTCAATAGCCCGCCGTACCTCTCCAGCGCCCACAACCGCAAACAACACAAGCTACTCAGCAGCCTCAACGCGTCAAATCTCCGAGCCTCTCGTCCTCCCGACGCCCGTACAAACAGAACCAACCCAGCCTGCTCTCCTCCCGACGTCTTCGAGCCTCGCAACGCTCATCAAGACCGTCCCTCCCAAGACCCTGCACGCCTACGTCCTCGAACAGCTCTCCTCCTCCTCCGCCTCTCCAGAAACCCTCGAGTCGCTCTGCGCGTTCTTCAACACCCTGACGCCTCCACCGAAACTGCACTGTGTGCGGTGCCACAAGGACTTTACGGAGGTTGAGAATGATGACAGAAGCTGTTTGGTGCCGCATGATGATGAGAGTGCTGAGGTTGAGAGGGTGGGGAGGGGGAGTGTGGGTATGACGATGAAGGCGATGTATGAGACGTTGTGGGGGTGTTGTGGGAGGACGTCGGAGGGGGATGGAAGCCAGGGTCCGCCGGAGGGGTGGTGTTATGAGGGGAAACATACTGTACGTACCGATAGTATCTCTTTGATAGTATGCGAGGAGACTCATTCTCACTCTGTGATGTAGACGGACGTGAAGCGAGCGAGGTTCCGCGCAGACTCGACGCCTTTGGACGACAAGCTCACATCTTGCCTACGACTGAACTGTCACGGTATCCGTGACCGTATGCCCCGCCGTGGTACCTCCACGCGCAAGCGCGCTCGTCAGACGTATAGAGAGGCCAGCACGGACGAGGAAGGAAGCGAGGGGGAGAGTGATAGCGGTGTAGAGGAGATAACAGGCAAGGGCAAAGAGAAGGAGAAGGCTGGGCCGGCTCCTGGGAGGAAGAAGAAGGCGGCGCCACGGAAGTCTAAGGTTAAGGTTGATGAGAAAGTGGAGGGGGAGGATAAGATGGATGTGGATCAGGAATTGCAATTGCAAGAAGGGGATAGCAGTACCAAGACGGCTGGTTCGTCGACCGCCAAGGCTCCGGCTAATATAGTCGCAACTCCGACGTCCGCTCCCCCCAAACGTCGCGGCCGTCCTCCCAAACGCAAAGTCGACGAACCTCACGATGACGGCGGTGCAGAGTCCTCAGGGACCGTGACGCCTGCTCCGAAACGCAGAGGACGGCCACCGAAGAGCAAGCCTCTGATTGAAGATTCAGACGTCGAGACGGCTGTTAGCGGTGCGAGGAAGTTGTCTTTGTCGCCTGTGCGTAAAGCTCCAGGTCCAGGGACTAGCACGCCGCGTACGAGGTCGACCAGTCGGGGCAGGCAGGGGCAAGGACAGGGGGGACATGTTACGCGGTTGGCGGCGGAGTTTAATAAGAGGAGCGAGAGTTTGAAGAGGCCGACGCCGTCGAAGTCGAGGCTTGGGGTTGTTGTGAGTGCTGAGATGGGAGAGGATGTGGATGTGGATATGGAGGAGAGTTATCCGACGAAGAAGAGGAGGAAGGTCGTTTCTTGAATTTTGATTTATGGTGAGTGATTCTGCGCGAGTTTCTTGCAGCCTGGTGCTGAGTCTCCTTTGTTAGCTGCTAGATATTTGGCCATATATACCATGATATTCCTCAATATCCAACTTTGGATACCTTGTTATCACTCGTTTGCTACAGCAGATGTAATTGTACCTATTTACCTGTACGGAATGTTATCATATCTTTAGCTATAGCTCATTAACCGATCGCGATCTGTCACTCAACGCGGCTACGTCACGCGTCAGTCACGCCAATATCGCAAAGTACTTGATCGCAAAACTCATCTTTCTCCATGGTCATAAACAAAACACGGCGATATTCGCGTAAAACGACCATCTGAACGCAATCTGGCACAGTCCGCCACCCAAAGGAGGTTAGAGAACGCGTGCAGAACGCGTACACACGCGACGTCCCCGTCTCGGCATCGACCGAGATTGCTATCCCATTTAGTGAAAGCCCGCCTCCATTCTTATTTACGTCCATACGCGAGTCGAGCAACACCCGACCGACCGCAAACGAAATGACTAGCATCCAGACAAATACTGATGAGCCTCCGAGACCCTTTTATACATTCCCGCCGTTCCCCACCCCACCCCCAGGAGTGACCATCACCCCCTTCACCGCGTTCAAAGAGCCCGGGATCGTCATCCAGATCGACGCAGAAGGAACAGACGGCGAGGTCGACGGGCGCGGCGTACCTACGCTCACGCTGAATTCGAGACACGATCTTACGCTCGAGGAGAAGAAGATGGGGAAGAAGAGGCTTGCGAACGCTACGCAGGTCACCGCCGATGGGAGTGTGAGACGGATTGCGTGGCATGAGGAGTGGCGGTCGCATGAGAGGGCGCATCATTTTTCGTACGATCCGTAAGTTGTTTTGTGAAGACGTTGCAGTAAGAAGATGGGGTGACTGATCATGAGTGAGTGCAGGGCGTCGTCCGAGTTCGATCGGCTGTGGCAGGCTAGCTGGGACTTCAAGAACAGCCGTGCTTGGCCACCTACGACGAACCCGCTCCTGAACCTCTGGGATCAAGTAAGTCTTGCTCTAATATTTCGTACACTACTAGCTCCGATAACCAACACTGCATTCCATTACGATAGATCAGACTCTACATAGGACTCATCACGAGTATCCAGCCGCCTCCCAGTAAACGCAAGAAAGGAGGCCAAGCCCCCGTTGCGCTGGCCGACGACGACGAAGACGACAACGAAGAGTACGTCAACGTCAAGGAGGAAGTTCCTGTCGAAAGAGTGGACGACCCGGAGGAAGGTCTCAAAATCGCACAGGAGCGCAACAAGGCGGCTGCGAAGGAGAGTAGTAGTAGTAAACCGCCGTTGGATGACGCCGCAAGGGAACTCCTGCGTGAACAGCGCGATGCGAAGAAGGATCAGCGGATGCAGGAGTTCTTGCATGATACGGAGAACACGATCAAGATATTCTTCTCCGCTCACTGGCGCGACAAAGGTCTAGCATGGTCTGTGCCTTCTTCTTCTTCTTCTTCTTCCCTCCTCCCTATACTCCCAAAACTGACATTAATATTACCGCGATACTTTTTCTGTTTGTGTTTATTAGGGACAAAGCCCGAAGCGAACAATGCCCTCTCCTCCTCGGCTTCTTCCTCCGTTTCCTGCTCTTCGTGAACGCCTTCCCCGAGCCCGACATCCAGAGAGGTCTGCAGCGTGCGCTCAAGATCGCTGAGCGCGCGGAGGTAGAGCTCCCTGCGACGTTTGTGGTCGCGAAGACGTTGGAGGATGGGGTTAGTAAGGGGTTTAGGCAGATGTGGGGGAATATGACGAATACGTTGAAGCTTTGGGATGACGATGATGACGGTGAGAAAGAGGTGGACACTGAGGTGGAGAAGAACTTTCCGAAGGCGCAGGACGTTGTTGAGGTGGCAGAAGGAGAAGAAGCGGCGGACTTGGACGATAACTCACCCGCCAACGCTAAAAAGCGAAAGCTCGAGAGCGGTGAGGCCGTCCCCACCACCATCACCTCCACCACTAAAGATGAAGAAGATAGCGACACCATAGTCATAAACTCAAACGACATGTCCGTCGACGTCGACACCGCCGCTCAGGCCCTCAAAGACGCCATCGCCGACAACGTCGACATCAACGGCGTCGAAGTCGCCCCTTCAGACGGTTGGGGGGCCTGGGGATCTGCCAGTGGCACCAACGACTTGGGTGGATGGGGTACGGAGCGCGACGGTGGATGGGGCGCAGAACGCTCTGGGTCTCCGACGCCTGTGGTAGACGACGCGTGGAAGATCGAGGAGGATGTGACGTTGGTGAGGTTGCTGGGTGAGGAGACTGTGCGGGTGTTGGGTGAGCGGTATACGACGGGCGTTGTGGAGAGGTCGACGAGGCGCGTTGTTAGGGTCGTTAAGCCCTCTGAGGCTTCGAGCAAGGGCAAGGCCGGTAAGGGCACTAGCAAGACGGGAAGCGCAGAGTCAGTGGAGAGCGAGCTAGAAAGCAAACTCGCACACATAGTCCTCGCACCGTGGAAGAAAGAGGGGAACCACATCGGCTCAGACGTCACCCTCCCCGTCCTGCAATCCCACTCCCGAGGCGACGCAGAGTTCGACCCGACGAAGGAGGAGATCATGGTGTTGCTGGACCCCGCGTCCGTTGAGAAGATACCGGTCGGCGTGGGGCTTACTGCTACGTGGGTTCAGTTGGCTAGGAGGGCTGGGGACGACGAGGAGGGAGAGGGGAAGAAGAAGAAGGGTGCAAAGGGGAAGAATGGAGAAGGGACGAGGTGGTGGTATATGGAGCAGTTTATGGCTACGCTGGCTAGTTTCCATACGGATCGGTATTATCCTGACCAGGATTGAGTATTGAGTGTTGAGTTCGTTCTTGCTTCCCTTGAATCCCTTCCCATGACGGTTTCGTACCGTGATAGCTATACTGTACTGTAAGTTTGTACCTGTGCTTCGAGATTCTGGATCTCTTGCTTTCGCCCGCTTTCAACTTTGAAATAATGATAGTGATCTGTATTGTATCTTGTACCTAGCACACCCCATCTGTACCATCAATCTACACTGTATATACGTACTCGTAACGCGGAGACCTCTCTCGACATGATTGAGATATTTTGTAGGACTGGAGCAGCCGTTACACAGTCAATGACGGTTCGATTTCGCCCAACAGCATGGTGCCATCCTTGCTACCAGTCAGGACTGAGAAGAAATATTGATTAGAATTAATTCATGGTGTCACGGAAAGAACGTACTGATAGGCTCCTTGGGGTGGAAGTCGACGGCGGTGACTGTGCCCTTATGACCGGGCAGCTACAAGAAATCAGTATTCAGGAACATGAAGAATAGCATCACTCTAACCCACCTTGTAAAGAACCTTCCCAGAGTCCACGTCCCATATAGTGACAGTCCTGTCAGCACCTCCAACACCCACACGTTTTCCATCATCATTTCTACTCCATGCGCCTCGCAATAGCGTATTTTCAAAACCAGCGGGGGCGCCCACCAGGACTCGGTGTATACGATTGGGGTTAGGCGAAAACGGTCGGACGTCGTGGATGATTGTTTGTGAGGATAGGGAGGGCGACAGGAGATATGAGCCGTTCGGGGAGAGGGAGAGAGAGGTGGGTGTGTCGACGTGTCCCGCTAGGGTATATACCTCTTCTTGCTTGCGGAGGTCAAGAACCTGCGTCAGAATAAAAACGTGAGCTTAGTGTAAAATACAACGTAGAGAAGAGAAAACGTACGTGAATCTCATTATCCAGTGCCCCAGCATAGATACTAGACCCATCCGCACTCCAGCAAACAGCCGTCACAGGACACCCAACCTCAAACACCGCCACGGGCTGTTTATCACCCTCCTCGCCTCCCTCCCAGACTCTCACCGTCCCATCATCTGAGCCAGAAACAAGCAATTCTGTGCCAGCAGCACCAGACAGCGTCCGATCGAGCGAGTTGATGATCCCTCTGTGGGCACGGAGCTTCCTGACACGACTCCCGTTCGTGAGGTCAGTGATGTTGATGGTTTGGTCTGCTGAGGCTGTATATATGAGCTGTGAGATGAGAGACCATTGGAGGTCGAGGATGGGGGCTTTGTGCAGGCTTGAGAGGAGGCCGTAGTTGGTGTTTGGTGAATACGTCTTCCATAATGCTAGAACGCAGCTTGTCTTTAGTCACGTAAAGATAAAGTGGTGAATTTATGATACGTACAGACACCTCTATCTGCTGAACACGCAGCGATGTTCTGGCCCGAAGGGTCGAACCTGCAGCTCATGATTTCCGCCTACACAGAACCACTGAAGTTTAGCCACACGACAGATACAAAACTAACAAAACGTCTAATTACCCCATGCGAGCCCGACAAACTGATAATAGGAGCCTCCAAGCTACTCGTCCGCTTCACAGTCCTAATCAACCCATGCTCACGTTCATTGTTGCCAGTTGAAATGGCAATTTGGTTGTTCGGCTGTGGCGAAGACGAGCGTACTCTCTTGATGAGTGCGCCGCCTGCCGGGGGAGAAGCTCCGCGTTTTGACATAGCTTCACGTGTGCTATGTTGTTGGTGGCCTAAATGAAGGTGAGGAGACCGATATGAACGGTCTGAGTGGTTAATGGACAAGAGAGGTCACGGTGGGGATGTTGCAAGCGCGCGTCGGTGAGCGAACGAATATTAGCGCCATGGCGGGATGTTGCAAAGCTTAGAGTGATTCAGAAACCAAGGTGAAAATCAAGAAATCATCGCTACATTTGTATATGGCTAACTTGTAGTACTATGATACAACATATATATCTTTTGTTTCACACTGACCCAGGGATAACAAGGGAGGACAATCACTCGAAGTTAGACGGGTACAAGAAGTCCTCCAATCCGACAAAGTTCTCCTTGATGCTCCTCGCGGAGACGAAGCGGTAGAAGATGGCCATGCTTCCAGCTTTGTCGTTGGTACCGCTTCCACGAGCACCACCGAAGGGCTGCTGGCCGACAACTGCGCCTGTGCACTTCTCGTTGTAGTACACGTTACCGGCAGCGTTACGGAGCCTGTTGGTAGCCTGGAGGAGGGCCTTGCGGTCTGATGAGAAGCTAGAGAGGGGGTGCACATATATCAGAGGAAGGCAGCCACGAGAGTGAGAAATGAGGCTTACATGGCTCCGGTCAAACCGTACTGAGTCGTGGTGTCGATCAGGTCCAGGGTCTTCTCGTAGTCCGCGTCTTCGTAGACAAAGACAGTGAGGACTGGGCCAAAGATCTCCTCAACCAGTGTGACGGACTTCGGGTCCTTGGTGAGGATAACCGTGGGCTGGACGTAGTAACCCTTGGAGTCATCACCTGCATATGGGGATACTTAGTAAACTCAAACTGCGCATATAGTAGTAGGAAAACGTACCAGAACCACCAATAAGGATCTCGCCACCAGCCTCCTTGGCCTTCTGGATGTAGCTAGTGATCTTGTCGTATGCTGGTCGTCCGCTATATGCGCAACCATTTATCAGCATATTGAGGGGGACGCCACGACATAAATCACTTACATGACTGGGCCAATGAAGTTCGTCCACTCAGTTTGCGGGCCAACCTTGAGCTTCGCGACTTCAGTGAGGAGCTGATCCTTGAAGCCGTTGTTCCAAACGGAGGAAGACACGTAGAGCCGCGACAGAGCAGAGCACTTTTGTCCTACAACGTGTGTCACGTCCCAATCAGCCTCGCTTTTCCATGTTACGTCCTCGCGTTCCACGTACCCTGATACTCAAACGCAGCCCTCACGGTCTGCAACACGGCGTTCTTCACCTCCGCACTCTTGTGCACGAGATGGAAGTTCTTCCCACCCGTCTCACCGACCAAGCGCGGGTAGCTCTTGTAGTTGTCGATGTTCGCGCCGATATCTTTCCACAACTTCTTAAAGACAAAGGTGCTGCCGGTAAAGTGCAAAGCAGCGAAGTTCGGGTTGGAGATAACCTGGGCGGCAACCTCCGCAGGGGGACCAGGAACAAACTGGATGACGCCAGCAGGCACACCAGCTTCTTCGAAGATCTTGTAGACAATGTAGTTGGAGTAGGTAGCCGCGGGGGAAGGCTTCCATACTACAACGTTACCCACGAGAGCGGGAGCTGTTAACCGAGGTGTCAGTTTCATTCCGTCAAATAGCATGATGTAATGGTCAGCTTACTAGCGCAGAGGTTACCACCGATAGCGGTGAAGTTGAAAGGCGATACGGCGAACACAAAGCCCTCGAGAGCACGGTACTCTGTGCGGCTACAAGACAATCGAGTCAGTCTATGCATAGGACTTGGGATTGTGTCATACGCACTTCCAGCTTCCAGCAGTGTTCCGGGGAGGCTGAATCGAGTACAGGTCCTCAACGTACTTGACACCGAAGCGCAAGAAGTCTGCCAACTACGAACACCTCTCCATGAGCTCCGTCATGATGAAACCGACACACCCCTGACGTACCTCAGCAGCGGCATCGATCTCGGCCTGCCACGCATTCTTTCCCTGTCCAAGGATAGTGGCCGCAAGCAACTTGTACCTGTACTTCCCACTGACCAAGTCAGCGGCCTTCAAGAAGATCGCGGCCCTGTCACTCCAGGGCAACGTCTCCCACTCCGCCTTGGCAGCCAGCGCACCGTCGATCGCGGCCTGCACTGTCGCCTCGTCGGCTTCGTGGTAGGTAGCGAGGTGGTTGGCATGGTCGTGGGGGAGAGGCTGTTTTGCGATCTTGCCTGTCTTGACCTATAGATGCCGTTGTATGCGCTGCATCAGTGCGTGCACTTGAAGTTGAATGATGGACAGTTATACGTACAGGCTTGCCGTTGACGATACATGGCACCTCGAAGGGCAGGGTCTGCTGGAGTTCAGCGATGGCAGCTTCCAATGCCTTTCTCTCCTCAGAGCCAGGAGCATAGCTTTTCTACAGTAATTGATATTCTCATCATCAGCGCACTAAGCCCCTTAACAGATTATCTATAGCACTCACCATAGGCTCATTCTGGATCTCGGGGACCTTGAACGTTGCGAGGGTAGGTGCGGACATGTTTGTCTTTTGTGGGCTCCTGTACGTGAGGGTCGACGTGCAAGAGTGTGTTGGATGAGAAAGTCGGCGTATCTGTGGCTATCTACAATCCAGCGCCCAGCGATCGGCCGTCCTTATATACGGTGTTTTGACTCGACTCCTCGCGCACGAATGCACGGATCTTGCGTATCGTTGGCTATCTTGAGGACCGTGTGGGTGCATCGATAGCATAACGCAATGACTACAAGGGTGCAAACCGTACTCTGGAGGCTAGAGCTATCAACGGACGTCCGACTCCGTGAAAAGATCAAAAAACGCATAATTGACGGAACAACTATATACATGTACAATTTGTAGATTACGGTCATCGGGCAGCGAGGAGAAGACGTCGTGAGTGGTCGTGAATCGTCAGGAGTCCGTAACATAAGGGAGAACAAAGAACGGGAAGGGTATCGATCCAAATTGCAAGGTATGATGTCAAAAAGTCCGATAATGTTCAGAGTGTGTTAAAATATGCAAAGTGTCCATTGTCAACAAACGAAACGAAAGCAAGGAGATGAAGAGGATCAGATCGTGGATGGTAACTCGTCGATAGCTCGTCTCAACTGGTCGAGGAACCAACCAGACATGAGAATACTACCCGCACAGCGCTCGCATCCCGCCTTGGCCGACTCAGCCAGGAATGCCATAGAAAAGATC
The DNA here is from genome assembly GCA_037042295.1 of Irpex sp. Y119-03. NCBI lineage: Eukaryota > Fungi > Basidiomycota > Agaricomycetes > Polyporales > Irpicaceae > Irpex > Irpex sp. Y119-03. The sequence goes on along the minus strand of JAXQKB010000140.1, from coordinate 50,402 downwards.
GTCTCTGTAGTTGGCCTGAGGCTCAACTCCTTGCCCGCTCTCGCATGAAAGTCTCTCCACCACTTCGGAGGAATGAGTTGACCATAATGTGTGCCGTTGCACATCATGCACTTGACGTCGTCGTGCACGACTAACAGCTCTTGGGCTGCCGCTGCGCGCGTTCTGTGCAGGTCCAGCAGCCGACGGTATTGGAACTCGGAGATATCCTGGAGATATGCGTGAGGGGGACTGTCTGGGAGTTCCACTGAGAGCGAATGCCTGGAGGCGATCTTGGCTTCCTCTTCGAGGTCGAAACGACATGCAATAGCGTAGACTCGTAGTGGCTCCTGCTTGACGAACGCCGAAGACACAAGGATAGAGCGGAGAGCGTCAATCGCGACTGTGACGTCGTACTTCGATGCAGCCTCGAGAATGCTGGCCACGTCCTCAAGGGTCTTCAGGACGGGCTTGGAGTAAGGGTAGATGAAGCAAAGGAGCTTCTCGAGTATCTCGGCACTCTCTGAGACTTGGACGACGGGTGGGTTGGAGTCATCGTCTGTCTGTGGCTGGGGAAGGGAGAACATGTCTTTGAAGAACGGTGATGAGGCTGCCAGGATGCATCGGTGCACACGAAAGTCGGTGGTGGGAAGTGCACCCGAGCGCAACACCAGGTCAGCGTCAGGCGAGTCGAAGAGAAGTGGAGACATTCGTATGTTGGTATCGCTGATACCTATGGGAGAAAACGAAAGAGGATGGCAAACACAACCGCGTTGAGTGAAATATAAGTACGAGGCGCAGCCTCTAAGGAACCCGAAATATGGAGTGGTGTGTGGAAGAGGGGCGGAGCAAGTAGCCACGAGACGACGACGCACCGTTAAGAAGCTATATACCCCTTGCGATATGAATTGGGACATGGGAGGATGACCCGGAAGTTATTCGCACGCATCAGCTCATCATCAGTACCTCATCTCCACCAGTGCGTTTATGAGCGAAGACTGAACAGAACGCGGTAATGTGGCTGACAACCAACAAGGATGACCAGAAGCGATGTTACAGGCTTACAGCAGCCTTCAGCGCCAGGCGAGTCGATGGCTGAGACAGCCGTTTAAGAGCCGCAGAGAGAAGTGGCTGACCGTGCTTTTCTTCTCTTCATTTCCGCGCCAGGTTAATCCATGCATTTGTACGAGTTCCATTGGGGTAAGATTCCCGCCGCCACACGCGAAAAGCGGCAGCCTCTACATAGCAAGAGGCATCGCCAAATAGGCCATGCAGCAGCTGACTCCAGCTTAGGTTCTGTCAAAGTTCGCGTCGGTTATCCTGGATCGCAGGCGATAGCGATTCAGCGAAGCAGATGTCAAGCAATAGGGGGCCACATACAGCATGTTGGTCGCAGTTCCGAAGAGTCGTGAAGACTGTGTTCATGGAAAAGAATAGAGTCAATGCTCAAGCCAGCCGCCACAGGGCTGCTGGTCGGCCGGCATCGGACCTTTTTGCCAGACTTGGTACCGCTCTCGGCGCCGAGTTGCGGCGCTATGCCGGTCCCTCTAACAGGCGCTTATCCATGTCCCCCGGGTCTCTCGAAACTTGGAAGATACCTTGTTCGTTACCGTAACGTGCATAACCGCGACATTTGTTGTATCTCACGACGTCGAAATGTGCTTTATCCACGGTTTGCGTACCCCGCCGGCGCCTTCGCACCATACACACTTGCTAATCACGGCGTTACGCTCGTAGCTGAAACCTGTTCATCCTCGTTGACCATCCCGTCCTGACTTGCGATATGCGGTGCACGGAAGTAAATCACTACCCTTTGGCCCTCCTCGGGAGTTCCAAGCGGACAATTAGTGCTATCAACGGCCAAATTTGTAGCGATCATACATTTACGCGCACTGGTTCAAGGCCAGTGATACAGCCACAAGACAATAGCGCTATTGCCTGTAGTATGTCGCCCCTCAGGCCACAGGGTTGGAACATGTTCGCGCATCTTACCCTCTTCCATTCACCTCTCTACGATACGCGACGCGTCGACGCGAGGCTGTATTGCCTGCCGTTACTCTCATTTACCTGGAATTTCATCAACGACACGCAAAGAAGCAGGAGACAGAAGACGCCTCATCATGGATCAAGCATCAATAGAGGCACTGAGACAGGCAGTTGACGTGAGTCGCAGCCGAATTGCTGCACTCTGTTTCCTTGTATGGGATGTCCTCATTACGACGGACCAAGAGGTGCGCATTTCTTCCATGTATCGCGTTACCCCTGTAATTGACGGTGCTTTCAATCTAAACAGGTCGAACACATCTGGCTGTCAGTATCCGCAACACCCCGTGTTTGCTGTACAACTGAAGGCTAACTTTATTGAATACGCGTGAATTAATTACAGAACTCCGTTCCAACCACTGAAGTTGTTATATCTCTTCACAAGATACTACTCTGTGATAGTCTTGATGTACGTGACCTCGTCGTCCTCGATACAGACAGAACCTGCTCGCTAAACTGCCAATCGCTCGATGGGTGTTCATACATAGCGTGCTTAATGTGGGCGTGCTATCATGTCACGACTGGATAGTGGTCGAAGCGATCTCGGCCGTGCTCCTTGAAATCTCAATAGAGATCCTTCTCATGCTAAGAAGTAAGCATTCAAAGCTCAACTTGAAGCTGTGTAGCGCAACTTCCCCTTAATGTTTTGTTGATCTGATGGTGTTCTGGTTCATATCAGTATACGCCATATACACGGGCAACAAACTTACAATCAGAGCCCTCCTTCCTGCGTTCGTCGCCCAAGTCACAATTATGATCGTCAGCCTAGGCATAAGCCTCCCCCGCATCATGACAAGTCCTCATTGCGTAGAAGCAGACTTTCCTGTCACCATCATCGCCTACAGGTGAGCACAGATCCGGTCAACTGCCACACTCTGCAAACTGAATTTCAAACTAAATTTCGTAATCCCAGTATAACGTCAATAGTATTCGAGAGCTTCCTGTTCGGGCTGGCTATGTTCAGGTATTGGACGGCGCATAGTCAAGGATGGCAGCAAGTTACGCTTTTCCAGGTGTTAATCCGGGACAATATGTGGACATTCTTAATCATCTTCGGTATGTCTGTTCCGCATTCCTCTCCGTTAAGCCCCTACGGGATGACGAGATGGCCTAACTAACAGTGACATTCTTTTGGCAGTTGCGAACTTGACAAACACGGTTCTTTTCACGCTGGCTCCGACGACGTTCGCGAACATGGGGTTCCCGTAAGCCGCATTTCCCGCCCATACAACCCAATGCTCCGACACTCATACATGATTATATTCCTTCACGCAGTTTCCTACTAGCAATCTTCGGCTCGATAGTACGTTCGCCGCCAACTCATATCACCATCACACACTAAACATATTGACTCTTTTCATGTAGGGACCGCGCCTTGTACTCAACGTCCGCCAAGCCCACGCAAAGAAGACCAACGTCGGAGCGGGAAGCAGTTCCAGCCTGTCCATCTCCCTGCCTCTTGTCGCGTACTCACCCGTGGCTGTATATGACCCTGATACGCCCCAACCCTCGACAGCGGGGTCTGGTGGGATGCTTTCTTCGCCCTTGAGGGCGGTTTGATCAGTTCGTTTATGGCTTCATCCCTCGGTTTTAAGCCGACGGGACGTTGAGCGGTTGATGACCATATCAGTATGGGTGATGGTGTGTTTGGCCGTTTAAGTTTAACGTTAAGGTCCGTTCAGGTTACAATCGTGTTGTATAAGTGGTTGCTCGATTAATAGGTTCGCAGTTACTTGTACGCGCACAGCTCCTGTATTTCATACACTGTCTTAAGATATATCACGCGAACTAATGAGACTCGGCACTCAAATCCGTCGGACGAAGTATTGATGTTGAGAGGTGGGATAAAACGAGTGTATCACTGAGTGTGCATGATCATGCTCGACAGTGAGAAATTGGGAATGGATACATGTAATGATATGCATAACAGTCGTCAGATCAGGTGAGAAAAGCAAGGCAGGAGAGGTAACGACGAGAGTGAAGGGGAAGAGACAGGGATGGGTAGCGTATATGGTACTTGAGCTCGCCACACGATGACACCACTGCTCTAAGTCACGAACAACGCGCTTAGAACGGGAATCCCTGTGGCCGCGAATGTGAATGGGAGTGTCCACCAAAGCCTCCTCCGCCGAAGCCTCCACCTCCGAACCCGCCACCGCCAAAACCGCCACCGCCGAAGCCTCCTGAATGGAACGCGAAGCCCGGAGGGAAACCGCCACCACCACCGAACAGGTCTGCGAGGTCGATGCCGTTACCTTCGTCGTCGTCCTCGCCCATGTCGTATCTCCGACGCTTTTGAGGATCGGAGAGAACACCGTGCGCTTCGACGATGAGCTTGAACTTCTCTTCGTCTCCGCCCTGAGTAGAGAAGAATCACGCACGATGGATTAGTGAAGCATAAGAGTGTGTGGATAGTGTACATACCTTGTCCGGATGGTGCTTCAACGACTCTTTCCGATAGGCTTTCTTGATCTCCACCTCGGTGCAATCTCTCGAGATACCTTATGGAAAAGACAGGTCAGGATACTATTTCCATGACGTCTGCCCACAAACGAAAGAGCACGAACCTAGGATCTTGTAGTAGTCCTTTGTCTTACTCCTCTTGAGGTCTAGCTCTGCCTTCTTCAAATCCGACTTAAGAGCCCTCACGTCTGCGTCACTGCCTTCTGACTCGGCCTGCTCCATAGCAGTCTTGAAATCGGCGATGGCAGCGTCATATTTTTCCATATGCAGATATATCCTCGCGCGCGTTCGGTATACCTTGAAAGAGAAATCGTTGAGGGAGATAGATTCTTCGACGTCTACTAAGGCATCGTCATGAAGGCCGAGCTTTAATAGATGAAATGTAAATCAGTTTTTAATCATCCAAAAGCAACTAACACACCTTCAGGAGTGTAGTGGCTCGGTTTGAGAGTAGTATGGCACGTATATGGCCGCCCTTACCCTCAGATTCCTCATTGCCAATTCGCTACACATATAAGGTGAATAAAGAACGTAGCCTATTCATGACTGTTCACGCACTTCGAGAGCTTCAGTGTATTTCTCGTTGGCAGTTTGGAGCTGGCCAGACTTGAAAGCCGCGTTACCCTCGTCTTTTAGGCGGTCGACGTCCTTCACTCGTTTCCGTAATCGCATGGCGGGTTCGTGTCCAGGGTCCAATTGGAGTGCGGATACAACGTGTTTCAGGGCTTGAGCAGTCTTGGCAGTAAGGAACATCACGAGACCTCTCAAAGTTAGGACATCTGGTGAGTTGGGTTCCAGTCGCATTGCGTCGCTGAGTATGTCGATCAATAGGTGCTCATCAGTGAAGAAAAGCATCTGCGACAATTCACTTACTTGGCAGCTATACTGGCAGCATCCCAGTTGGCCCTCGCCAGTTCCAATTCTATCCGCCATAACCGCCACTGTAGGGGAATATCGCCTCCTTCAGTCTCAATACCCTGCACACACTTGTCCAAAGCCAATCGCGCATGACCCCAATCCTTCCTACTCTTCGCGCCCTCGAGATTCCTCAAATGCGCCTCAATCTCCAAGACTTTCTTCTGTAACTGAAGAGCAGCATCATTCTTGGGCTCGATAGCAAGCGCCGATCTCAGCGTAGACAAGGCAGGGGCTGTCGATCCTGTCGAAAGCTGACATCGGGCAAGTCGTGTGAGGGTCTTGACAGACGGAGCGTCGGACTGTAGGTTGGCAGCTTGTTGGCAATCGGCAAGTGCAGGCTTGAACCTCTTCAAAGCCATGTATGCGGCAGCACGGTTCGTGAGGTATGTAGGTTCATTGGGATTTAAGTCTGCGAGCGATGGAAGAAGGGCTTTAGCATCTGCGGACGATAGTGGCGAATAGATGCGTGTATGTGTGTTAACGCACCGATAGCCTCGGTATACCGCTCAATGGCTTCTGTAAAGTTCTTTGCTCTGAAAGCGACATTGCCCGCCTCCTTCTTTTTCTCCGCCTCTTTCAATGTATCTACAGGCGTAGGAGTCGGGTCGGCTGTTTCCTGGGGTTCGGCTTGCACCTCCTCTTCATGACTTTGTTCGAGCATTATTTCAGACCATCTGAGAAGATCTACCCATTGACTTTGCCACTCACGACTCATTGCCATCCGTGCCACTACCGTTAGCTGCAGCATTGGCCGCCGCTGCCTGCGCGGCAGCCTGCTGTTGTTTCTTCTTCTGGTTTTTCTTCTTTTGTGCCATTGAAGGGCTGCTGCGAGTGTGTACTTAGAAGTGTTTACGAAATACAAAGGCTTGAGCCGACGATGGCTAGAGGAGGGTGGCCGTAGCGGTAAATGGATCGGATGAAGCTGAGAAAGGGCACTATAAATTTCATAGGCGCCCATTAAGGCGCGATTGGTATACGCGTCATACCGTAAGGCCAAGCAGCACACTTATATCTCATCACTATACACGGCTCTAGTATATTATGAGGTTCAGCAGCTCGCAGAACTTGTTGCTTTATGAATGAATAATATTATCATGGCCAACAAAGTAGCAGAACGCGGACGATCCACGGAAGTGGTTGTACAAGAACGATCGTCACCGCCTATACCTGTCTCTACTTCGACTCCTTCTCCTTTCTCTGTCGTGGCCTCTATCCCTGTCATCACGGTGACGAGGTGGTGACCGTCTCCTCTCCCGATCCCTGTCGCGGTCCCTACGGTGGGGGCTACGACTACGACTCTTCCGTTTGTGGTGCCGGCTGGAAGGGACGTCGAAAACCATGTCATATCCACCTCGATCACGGTCATCTTCTCGGTATTTTCGCGTGGCTTCGAGGTCTTCGCGACCGCCGAAGCCACTGCTACCCTTGCCGCCTTTGCGAGGACCCATGCGCACGTCATTCGACCAGTTGTTGTTGAGACGAGCGACGGATTGCGAGCTAGTATATGTGTTAGACGTGGTAAGTACCGATCGGTGATATAAACTTACAAATCAACCCATATGCGTCGATCGTCAACAAGGACGTTCTGCATCTTGAAGTAAGCCTGGTGTCCCATTTCATTAGAAAGGTCACCAACAGAAAAGTAGGGGAACAAACCTGCTCCGCATCTTCACGCTTATCGAACTCAATGAACGCATACTGCAAAGAGTCTCCCGTCTTCTTGTCCCGGATAACTTGGCAGCTCATGATTGTCCCAAAACGCGAGAATATGAGTTCAAGGTCTTCATCTCGTGTGACAGGGTTTAGCTTGCAAACGAACAACACGTTCTCCGGTGGCCTGACATTGGCAAAGGGCAAGTCTCCAACCATCTCGAGTGTCAACGCGGACGCTTGAGCAGCCTTCTTCCGTCGTTCCTGCTCGGCCTCTTCTTCTGGGAGAGTAGCAAGAGGGTCCTCATCTTCAGCTATACGCGTTGAATTATCCGGCGGTTTGGTGGGGACGTTTTCTGGGACTACTAAACCCTCAGGATCGGGGAACGGGTCGTCTGTGACATTATTCAGTGCATGGTCAACGCGTAAACTGGAAGAGAGGTACCAAGTATCTCCACGTGCCTAATCCTGACGTCCTTGAACGGCCGACCTTCCTGATCCACAAAGACCTCGTTGAGCTTGTCCAGAGTCTCCAACCCCTCCACAACATGCCCGAACACCGCGTGCTTTCCGTCCAGGTAGTCGATGTTGTCTGCCAATGTGATGAAGAACTGGCTCCCGCAGCCTCCTTTGGTACCGTCTTCAAGAGCAGGGGCAACGGCCATAGATACGGTACCCTTTGATTTGTGCTTGAATTTGGGGATGAATTCGGGTGTAAAGTAGCGTGGTCCTTTAGGTCCTCCATTTGAGGCTATGTATGACCATATCGACTCGCCACCCGTTCCAGTTGCTGTGGGGTCGCCAGCCTGAGCAAGGAAGTCCTTGGAGACTGTAGAGCAATAAGCGTATGCAAGTTAACGAGAATCAATGTGCTCACCATTGAAGAATGCATTGAGGTTGTAGTAATACACCTTGCATAACTTCAAGAAGTTCTCGCACGTCTTTGGACAAGCCTCTACTTCCAAGTCAATCACAAGGTCGCCCAACGATGTCTCCAAAAGCACGGACATCGTTCACCCGCAGTCAAGCTTCAGCTTCAGCTACTAAATCCAGCTTGTCCCAGAGCTTGCAAGTGTAGTGCAGGCGGAAGAGCGGTGTAATGTTGTACCCCACGTCGAAAGATGAGAGCAAGAAGTGAAGCGCTCATGGCTTTCACTTCCACCACCACCTCCAGTGTCGTTCCCCGACCTTCAGCACATGAGCATCATACGTTCGCTAATCCACCATAACCAAAATTCGCGACTTCTACGAACCTTTATATACAGCCGACGGTGCTACTCTGATAATGCATCGCCACCCGATCACCGAGCGAGCGCGAAGCTCCTCCAAGACGCAGCGAACGAGGAGGCAGAGGAGGCAGAGCAAGCGGCTCGGGCCAGTAGATTGAATGCATTGGAAACGAAGCACGCGAATTGGACTGGAGAGGAGAGTATGCAAGATGCCGTACTGCGTATGCTTGTAGACAAGTACAAGCCCCTCCGCACAGGGACCATCCGTACTGCGGATGATAAGCTCAAGAAGGCCCCTCCAAGACTTTCCAATGTTGATGCTGCCGCAGTTGGAAGCCTCGAAGCATTTAGACAGATAGAAGAGGAAGAGAAGGTTGTCGTGCAGACGAGTTGGGGGCCGAGCTCACGTTCGATGGCGGAAGTCCCTCTCCTCCCGTCCGTAGAAGGGCATCAGCCCTGGCATACGACATTCACCGTTCCGACGCATGCGCAGTCTTCTATCAAGTACGGAAATATACCAGTAGCTCCTCCTACGAAAGGGATGCCGCCTCCAACTTTGGATGATAAAGCTCGACGGCAGGCCAGGGAGGCGAAGAAGAGGACAGAGCATGCTGGGAGGCTGAGAGATGCTAGGGAGTCTATGATCGATTATAGGCTAGGCATAAAGGGGGAGAAGACTTCGGAGGTGGCTACACGGCGCAGACCGAATCCGTTAGGGATGAAGGGATGGGCTAGTTTGGTTGAGGATCGAATAGAGGTATGTGCGCTGCCACTACTTCAATATGCCATGTATTGAATGATTGTCATCATTGCCTAGAGAGCCCGCCAGGAGGGCAGGTTCAACGACATTGCTGGCCGAGGACAACCACTGAAACAGTTTACGGAGGAGCGGAACCCATTCATTGCGCGCGAAGAGTTTCTCATGAACCGAATCGTGCAGCGCAATGGTGCTGCTCCTCCATGGATAGAGATACAAGGAGGTGCGTTGCTGGTTTTAGCTAACTATAGTATCGCTTGCTAACGTTTAACTAGAGCTTGACTCTGCCCTCAACAGCTTCCGGAACGCTCTTCGAGACTCATGGACTCGTCGCGCCATTAGGATGCTCACGCTCTCTCGCCCTGCTGCGTTACTACCAAAGCTTTCTCTCGCCGACGCCACGTCCTGGAGAGATACAGAATGGGAGGCTCGAGAGAAATCATACCACGATACTGCCCTAGCAGAGATTAACTCGTTAGTGCGCAAGTATAACGGCATGGCCCCCTACGCAGTGCGACGTGCTCCATACTCTCTTGAAGTCGAGCTGAGCAAGGTCTATCAAGAGAGTGGGGAAGATATCCTACGAGGACTTGCCGAGCGCGTGAATGGCTCCTCTGGATCTACCACTAGGCCAAGTGCGGATCTGGACGATGAGAAGACGGGCGCAGAGGGTATGGCCGCGGATGGATTGGCTCCTGTACGCATACGCGACGTGATTCGTCAATGGGTAGCGTCTGTCAAGGGGAAGTAACGGAGAACACAAGGTTATCTCCTCATGGATCTATCACACAAACCTCTGCACGCAATATGCGCCCTGCACGTCTTATGACATCGCGGCGCTGTGTGACATTTAGAGTGCACCTCTACTTATTATCATCATTAGAACAGGATTAGGATGCTATGTATCTGTAGTTCGTACTGTATTCTACCACCACTTACCATCATGACGTCTTACGTTGTGCTTTCCGCGTGCACTCTCCTCGCTGTGATATCGTGGATTCTTTTCCAGGCGGTCTGCTGTGGTCTGCTTCGATGGCTTGCTTGAAGACACAGCCAAGCACCGTTTTTGATGCCGCGAGGCTCTCGCATGTGTTGTTCACGGAGGCAGATTATGTACGTACATAACTTTCGAACCCGCAATTCGGCGTTGCTTGTCTGGTCATTGTTTCTTCGCTTGTAAGTATAGCGAGCAGTAGAGAATGGAAACTCGAAAGTGCAACAGAGTCAGTACAATGCATATGTGTATGTTAGTCGTGGTATACAAACGTTACACAACATCGATACCAAACATTCGAAAATACGACTCAAGCGGGAACAATAGGCAGCGGCGATCATCCGGAGTGTCTATTGCCTCATGGGAGCCTCGTTTCCCGCTTGTCCTGTCCAATCTATAAAAGACACCCATCTCCACATTTTTCCCTTCAATTCTTACACTCATCTTCCAAGCACCCCAGGCCCCCCTCGTCGTCGACTCACGTCGCCCTCAAGACACCCCTCAAGACCCCCCAAGACACGCCCTCGTAGTAGTATCGATATGTCGTCCGACGAGAGCATCATAGTGAGTATTGGTTCCGTCATTTGGGATGGGAGTGGATATTCATGACCCGTCGATGTGCGCTGTAGCCCGGTGATATCGTGCTCGTTAACCACGGCTACTACGGCAAGAAGGAGGGCCTCGTCGTAGGCTCGCACTATGACTATGCTGTGCGTATTCCTCGATCATGTACACTTAGAATGTGCTGACATGTGGCCACTTTGTAGGGTCGCCAAGTCGTCGAGGTTCAGCTCGAGCCTGGCGAGATCTACAATGCATGGTGAGTGTATCGCCTTCTCTGGCCTCGCAGTGCTTGACAGGTCGCTTGCAGGCTGCCCACTGTCACCCGCGTCCGCAGGACGACCTACTACTCCTCTCCCCCGCCTCCCAAGAGGGTTGCGACCGTCGAGCGTCGGGTCTACTGGTGATCCACGACTGCCCCACTGTTCGTCATCGACTTGATTACGCCTGGATTTATTTATCACCTGCCCATTCATTCTACCTGGTTCACCGGGACTGTGCTCCCCGTTCCTTGACACTTCAACATTAACATTTGCACCCTCGTCTATCTCCATCCATCTCAGGAAACACGCTACACTCTTGAGGACGGATCTGTACACTACTTGGTTATGGCGGGGTTGTGAGATAATAGAATAGGAAGGGGGACGGGACTGTGGTCATGCAGAACCCTGGACTGTGTAATTGTAGTATTTGACTATTCTTTGCTGGTTATCGCAATGCGACTGAGTTGAACTTGAACATTGTGTGCATTGTCTGGTGATTTCGCCATCATCAGAGGCATTGAGGATTGGTTGTAGTTATTTGGACTCCAGGTGCGCACTCTGTTGACGTGTATTTGGGGACCAGGGCAGTTAATTTCCGTGCGATAAGTCCCCTTGGGGAATAACCTCCTAGAAATTGAGACCGAGGTGTCATTATCTCGTCCAGCTCTAACCCATGCGGTCAGCTACTACGTGCAGATCGTCGTAGCCTCTGCGCACACCCATGAGTGGTCAGGACTTCAGTCAACTTGTCTCAAGACTCCTAGCCAGCCCCGCCTTCGCCCAAGTCGCCCCGCTCGTCGCCCTCATCGTCATCCCGGCTGTGTTTCTCTTCTTGGCTTCGCATAGATACACTCTCTTACGCCCGTTCTTCATGGTCCTTGAAATACTCTCATCTGCTTTGCCATGGAACTGGTCTTCTGGTCATCCGTCTGGGAAGCTCTCGCCCGATAGGCAGCGCGGCAAGTCGGGCAAGAGGGTAGTGAGGACCCGTGCACAACAAGTGCAGTCTACCGACGGAGCAGGTCAGTCCGAAGAGAAATGCGCTTTCGAACTACAAGATAGATTTTGAGCTATATCTGCGTATAACAGGCTCAAGTAAGGATGACGTGGAAGAGGGGTACTATCCCGGGATAGTCAATATATCAGGGACATATTGCTTCATGGACTCGACATTGCAGGTGCGTCATATCAAACTATTTCAACGTGTTTGATAGCATTGAAATATGCTTTGTGCTAGGCCATGGCGTCGTTGTCGTATCTACAGCCACACATTGACGAGATTCATGCGAAAGCTGAGGAACTGGATGTACCAACTCCTGTAGTGGACGCTCTAAGAGATATTCTCCACAGTACGTATTCCACATTGAACGTATCAATGGCCCCTAATAGGCCACTTCAGCCCTCAACACACCAACCCCCTCACGCTCTTCCATTCGCCCCGTGGACATGATCAATGCCCTTGCCCATCACTCCAAGGGCAAACACAATGCCCTGTTCAGCTCGCGAGAGCATCAAGACGCACAGGAACTCTTCCAGCTCATTTCCGAGGCCATCAAGAGTGAAGCTATGGCCGTTCACAAGGAGGGGCTCAGGGACAGAGGGCTCGGTGGGCTTGCGCCACCTCGACCCAATGGGATTGCAAGCTCGAGTTTCACGTCAGGAGTTCCGGAACCCGACATTATTAAGGGCGTGTTCGACGGTCTCACTGCGAACAGAAGAAGCTGTATGCAATGCGGGTATACGGAGGCAGTTATGCACTTCGCATTCGACAATTGGCAATTGAGCGTCCCAAGACAGGTGCGTTCTTACGTTTGTATCGTCACAAGTATAACCCGCTTACACATCCTATCGTATCCGTGCCGGAAAGTCTGCGTGCAGCTTGGACGACTGTCTCGCGGATTATACGAGACTGGAGGTTCTGACGGACTGTATCTGCCGGAAGTGCTCTATGGTGGCGACTCTGGCGCGTCTACAGGACGAAGCGGACAAACTCACAGAAGCTACCAGCTCAGATGCTGATCCGTCTTCATCCAAGAAGAAACGGGCAAGAGAGGCGCGCAAGCTCGTTGCCCGCGTCAAAGCCTCTCTCGACGAGGGCAGAATTGAGGAAGATATCAAGGGCGTAAAGATGGAGAAGGTGTTCAGCAAAGCATCTACGAAGCAATCTATGGTTGCGAGGGTAAGTACGCGAATCTCGTAAGCTATGCAATTACTTAGCCAACAATACTCCTTAGCCTCCGCCGGTATTGGCATTGCATCTGAACCGTTCGATGCACTTCGGCCATTATGCCACTAAGAACTCGTGTAGAGTCGACTTTCCTGACATACTCGACCTGACGCCTTACACTACCTCCGGGAAACTGTCTACGAGCCCTAACAGCCCTATATCACAACAACCACTGCTCCCTTTGCAGAGATCTACCACTCCCACACCCTCCACCTACTCAACACCGCGAACTCTTTACCGCCTCTCCTCTGTCGTTGTTCACTACGGCCAGCATTCGTTCGGACACTATGTCTGCTACCGACGAAAACCACGGCCTCCGTCTCATGGCGACAATCGCTTCGCACCACCGAAGATGCAGTGTCCTGTGGGATGCGAATGCAAGCTCTGTGAGCGATATGGCCCAATACGCGAAGATGACGGCCGTCCACATATTGGTTCAGTACCAGGCACCGGAGAGGGATGGTTACGCATCAGCGACGATAGCGTCAGGGAATGCGGGATCGAGAGTGTGCTGCAGGAAGGGTCAGGGGCGTTCATGCTGTACTATGAGAGAGTGAAGGTATACCAGAACGATGTATACGGAAACGGCATAGAGGCGCAGGCATCGGAGGAGACGTTGAAGGCACCCGCAGCCAGCAAGGCCAACGGATCTACGTACTCACTGGCTGTATCGGTCATCGAAGCTGCCGCGAAGGCTGAGGAGCAGAGGGAGTGGGAGAAGGAGAGGGGCACAACGCCGAGTATCAGTCTTTCGAGCTCACCGGCGAGGTTTGAGCCGAGGATTGTACGGAGTGTGTCGGCGGTGTCGGCGACGCAGCGGACGTTGTCGAAGAGTCCACCGGCGGAGTCACTTCCAACGTCTTTGGAGGCGCCTGAGGGTGATGGGTCGCAGCTACCAGAGTCGTTGGTAGGCGAGAAAAAACTACAACCGAATGGGACCACAGACCATCATACGGTAGAGTCGACTGAGGTATCGCCTTCATTGCCTATAAAAGCTTCGGCCCCTTCGTCAAGTCCAATACCAATACCAATACCAAGCTCACATTCATTGACGGTACGCCATTCTCCTCGGTTATGCTCCCATTCATATACTCACTCTCTTCCAGGATCGATAACACGACCTCATACCTTGGATATACCATCGTCTTGTATGCGTCTCGTAGCTTTCGACGACCGGCCGACGTACCCATAGCTAATACAGCGTCCGGTTGTAGAATTACTTAAGCGCTTAATCTTTGTCGATAGTTGAATGGCTTGCAATTGTATTACTACTCATTTATTCATATCGTCAATATACGAGCACCTTCACTCAGGAAGCCTTAGTGTCTGTTACATTGTGCTATGGGAGCTGATGTGCTTCGAATTAGTTGCTATAATGTGATACTGATCGACTCTTCACGGACGACGTCGACTTCACATGCAATTCTGCTTCTGCTGTTGGGCTACTTATTGCTATCATCTACTAGCCGGAGCTTCCATTTGGCACTCGCGTCGGGGGCTTCTGCTTAGGCTATATGAAGTAGATAGTTCAATCGAGATCGCTTGGCTCTACTACTAGCTTCGGGAGCCGGGACCTCCTGAGTACGTCGTGGTCGAACCGATCGCGATAAGTATGCGCTTTCCGATTGTTCCACATATCCCTGTCGCTCATCTGCTAGAACATCACGTCTACAAGGCTGACAGCACGCAGCAGCAACCCATTCCGAGCCAACGGAGGGTGTTTTTCAGCAAATAGGACCACTACTTAGTGCTATCCCTCTGGACTATATGTATGGCTACCTGGCGCAATGGTAGCGCGTTTGGCTTCGATGCCTCACGAAAACGGTACCAAAAGGTTGCAGGTTCGAGTCCTGCGGTGGTCATTTTTGCTTTTCCATGCTTCCAGACCATTTTTAAGACCCCCACGAGGCTTTTGAGCCGCCTAGAGCCGAAGGAAATCGCGGAACATCCATTTGATGGCTTTCGGGCAGTTTTCGGATTCAGGGGCTGTAAACCTGGCCGTTTGTGCATCTCAGATAATTAGCCATGTCCATAGCTATCCTATAGGCTTCATTTGACACCATTTGAAGGAGGGATGCGGTATTGCGAGGCTGCACAAAGGCTGTCATTGAGAAGGCGCCGGAGAAGTGAAACTTGGAAGTTTATGCAAAATCCTGGTTCCTTGACAATACAAAAATTATGGAATATGGCTATCTTCATGTATGCTACATATGTATCGCATACACTGTCCCAACCCGCCAAACTTACGAGCCTGTAGAGCGTGATGAAGCGACTCAGTGCAGCCTGAGGGAGAGACTCATAATTTAGAGTTCTGCGAGTAGAATTTACCGATCAACGATCGATCGGCCAATCAATTCGAATCGAACGCCTATCAAGCGCCTGGCGTGTCACGGTCACATGACGGATGGCGCATGCTGCCGCTCGCCGTGTTCCTCGCAGCTCACGCCAGTGACCGTGACGGTGCGTGCGTGTTCTTGAACTCTGAACTTAGAAGGCCGCTCTCCAGGCAAGTTTATCTGAACTTAAGTAGAAATTGTAGTCTTCAGCTGAACGTATGAACAGCCATGGCAGCCGCATACTTCCTCTCTCAGCACTCGTCGAACCCTCTCGAAGTGGCCGACTCGGACTACAGGAATAATTTGTATGTCAGACAGTACAAGCAGGCCATAAATGAACGCTCTCAGATATCTTCTGACGATGCTATAAGCGGCGCTGCTGAGACGGAAGTGAACGAGTATCAGCAACATGTCGAGGCCTTGAGAGGCACTGCGTCGGGAAGCAAGTCTGCCGAGAGACACAGGGTGCCACCAGGTTTCGTCGACTTGGACTCCGACACGGGCAGTGATGGAGAAGGAAATGGCGTCAAGATGGAAGAGGATCAGGAGGGCTTTGGGGAGGATGAAGACGAAGAGGATGAAGGGGAGGTCGAGGAGGATGTCGATATAGCTGATGAAGACCTCGGGCAGGACGTCGATATCGACGCCTCGGAAGCGGAAGAGGAAAAATCCATCCTTCTCAGACCAGCAGACGAGCAAGCAGATATTCAACTGGAAATCGAGGATCTCGAGAGGGCCGTTCCCCAGCTTAGCTCCGACTATAAGATAATAGATCGCCTAGGAACTGGGACCTTCTCATCCGTTTACAAGGCTATCGACCTCTCGTACCATACAAAGTGGGATAACAGCGCGTGGCTTGGCTCCCACCCACCTTCTTCATCCGCCTTCTACCAGACGAAGAAGAAAGAAAAGGGCAAGAAAGTCTTCGTCGCGATCAAGCGAATCTATGTGACTAGTGGGCCGGAAAGGATAAAGAACGAAATCTCCATCCTGGAGGACTGTCGAGGCTGTCGACATGTATCCCAACTAATCACTGCGTTCAGGGAGCATGATCAGGTTGTTGCCATTATGCCGTACCACAAGAATGACGACTTTAGGGTAAGTGTATGCACTGTATCCCAATTGCAACATCTCGAACCGTGACTGTATGCGCAGGTCTTCTACCGCACATTGCCTCTGGAAGGTATCAAGTCCTACTTCAGGTGTATGTTCCGCGCACTGCGAGATATTCACGCACGAGGGATTATACATCGCGATGTCAAGCCTGCCAATTTCCTATTCGATCCCCGAACGGGTTTAGGCACCCTATGTGACTTCGGACTAGCATGCGTGAGTCGCCATATGCTCTTGCTGCGATCTGGAATACCGGCTCAGCTGAATATTATATGCAGAGAATAGAAAAGTCGCAATCGCTAGGCTTGTGCTTGCATACAGCTCCAACTGAGACATCCCCCCATGGCCGCCTGTATACTTCCGGTGAAGCTAATATCACATCTGCGGAGATAAAACAAGCGCAGCGGGAAGCACGCTATAAGAGTAGCTTGCCATCAGACAAGGTGGGGTATCCTGAGCAGGACAAAAGGTTGGTTATTTTACCCACCCTCCGTTCTCCACCGATCTCATATGCTGTAGACCTCCGAGCAAAGCGAATCGTGCAGGAACACGAGGTTTCAGAGCGCCAGAGGTACTCCTGAAATGTGGTCTACAGACTGGCGGTACGCGTGTCGTATCCCCTCACTGCAATGTACGCTGATCATGATGTTTTTCCAGCGGTTGACATGTGGTCAGCTGGGATAATACTACTCTTCTTCTTGACCAAGAAGTTTCCTCTGTTCCAGTCCAGCGACGATGTTGAAGCTCTTATGGAGATTGCAGCCATCATCGGAAAGAAGAAAATGGAGAGGACGGCGACACTACACAGTAAGTGAATCTCGCATATTCGTTCTCACTGTCAGGGGACGAACCACCCTTTTTCTAGGTCGGACGTTTTCTACAAACGTGCCGTCGGTAACATACGAGGGCACTAAGTGGTCGGACTTCGTAGAACGTCTCAATCCCGAGCTTCGTACACCGCCGAACCCAGACACGCGTTTCTACCCATATACCTCTGAATCATGGACTCAGCGACAACAGCAACACTCACGCATACCTCCTTCCTCGTCTTCACCCACCACATCCCGTTATTCATCCTCGCGGTCGCCATCTCCTCAACACGAAGCAACAACATCATCAGAAGCGTACAGCCGTGACATTGATAATGCCCTTGATCTGGTTGAGAGGCTCATGGAGCCAGAGTCGACAAAGAGGATCATTCCCAAGGACGCGCTGGCTCATCCGTTCTTGAAAGATCCAGATGAACCAGATGACGATGAATTCGTTCCGCATCCGTTTGGTAGAGGAGTTTGCAGGAAGCTCCATTTCCTCGATGAGGTCACCGACGAGCCTTGCGTGAGGATCCGAAAACGGAAGAGAGCCAAAGCGGGCGATGTGGATAACGAAGAGGACGAGGACGCTGGAGGTGAGATGATTGTAAAGAGGCTTACCGCGGGAGAGGGTATCGCCATTGGAAGGATGCCTTGCAAGTTTCATATGGAAGAATTTGGGTACCGTTTCTCCTGAGAGCTTTGATGCTCTCTTTGCTCCTGTCTGTTCCTTCTCCTGTGGTACACACACGCATACAAAACACCATGATACCACCTCTGAGAGAAACTTCAAGTTCATACTTGCTTGTATTTTGTACTCACTACCCGCTGCACTCGCTCACGACGTAATTATACATACACTATCCGTACTCACAGACGTAACGTTGAATAGCTCATTCCGAGTCTATGACTGGAATAACCTGAGGTAATTCCTAGTCCGGCGCCCCGGCGGGCACAGAGGAATTGACGCATGCGTCGACGCACTGACGCATACTGACGCACTGCGTCAGTATTAGAGCGTCAATTCCCGCTACCAGCGTCTAAGCTGGGAGGAAGGGTCTTAGGGTTCCAGGGGAGAGCTTTGTCCAACTTCTCTTGCGTCGGGTCACGTGAATGGCACGTGAATAATTGATGCGCCCCCAAACCAGCGCCTTTGAAGTCTCTTCAGCTTAGCAGCACCGTCACTGGCCACAACTAGTATGGCCTCGTCGCAATAAACTCCAGTGCATATGATACATACAATATGCATGGCTCATCTATTTCCTTTCCCCCTTGTCCACAACTCGCAAGCTAGCAAGTACACGGCTTTGCAAGTAAAACTATGCTTAGTACATAAGTACGCTGTCACGGTCATCATAAGTATTTGTAAGTCTGCTGGTGCGAAGCATCTCACTTAGATAAAGGAAAACGCGGTGGCTCCACCACGTCGCACAAGGGGCATCCTGATTGACTGACTGACACGGTAGGTCACACGTTACGCAGCGTGTAAGCGAAGTAACTTGAACGTCGTCGTCCTGACTCCTGAAGTTTCCGCGGCCTCCCCTCCTGTTCAGGTATCGGACGATGCGACGATGACTGCAGTTGACTGCAATTGACTACAACGCAGGCACGGAACGGGCGCGAAGGCCTGCAGCGGATTGCGCCGCTAAGCTTGATACCTCTCTATGATCCATCAACATAAGTATGCATCGACATCCCAATGATGGACATCGGAACATGAGTTCAGGCCAGATTTGTCCCGTGCTCTGCACGGTTTATTGCTAGTGCCAAAATAAATTGCAACCGACGCAGAGAGCTGCTGGCCGGAGCGCCAGAGGCGCGAAGGCCTGCAGAGATCTGCGTCTCCTCAGTAAACTTGAAGTTGGCAGTTGCTGCATTTCTGTACTACTCGCAATTTAAGCAGTCACGCTAATACTCGACATACTTACACTCAATCCACTGGTAGCGGGTTTAGCTGCCTTGGCAGCGTTAGTTACTTATGAAGGTTACTGTCGTTTGCAAAACGAAATGGAATTGCAACTTTCTCGACTCGGTCTTCCATCAGGCGCTTCACAATCATGCGGTCTCCCACATCATTGATGAGGAGACTACAAACGCCGAGAGCTTTCACCTTCAGGAGACATCCTCGGATAGTCACTTCTGCCTATTGCACTGATAAACTTGAATTTATAATGAGCATAGAGTATTACATTATAACTGTCGAAAAAGCAGCTAACTCATAGCAGTCGAAGAAGCTTTACGCGACATACTCTCGCAACGCGGGGCGCGCTCGCCCCGGGCCTCTGATGACGCAAAAGTAGTCCACGAGGACCTTTCACGTGGGGATAGAACGCCCGAGGCTAGACGCGGGACCTGGATGAAAACGTTTGCAATTCCATTTCGTTATGCAAACGACAGTAAATTAGCTGATAAGTCCCGGATAAGTCATTGATAGCGTCGCTGAGAGTGGTTTACATATATTCTCAGTACGACGTGCACAATTGCTGCGATAAAATTGCGTGGACTTGCACCCTGTGTTAACATTAGTATACCAAGAAGGTTCCTCGTAGGTAAGGGGTCTTCTCTCATAAATAGATGACTATATATACAAGCAACGGCAAGCGCAAACTAGCAGACAAATCTAGTTCTGTGATATATTAATAACAATATGCTATGCATGGCCCAAAGATGGCAATAAAATATACTTATAGCTCTGAACTCGGTTGCATATAGAAGAATACGGCGTTATAAAGAGTCCCCAGGGCAAGACATACGCTTATTAATTTACAGAAGAATAAGTTCGAAATATTTACAGATCAAGCGCTCAATGCGTCGACTGCGTCTCTGAGCGTCTACACTGCGTCAATTCTACCTTGACGCATAATTGACGCAGTGCGCCAATCGCGCTGCAGCATGCGTCTGCCACTTGACGCATTGGCGCTAACGTAGCTGAACAACGTACTCCGGTGCCAGCCCATAACGTAGATGGCATACAATGCCACTGTGCACGTCTCTGAGATACAGTACAGACCATTTGACATTTCATGGTAGTAAATATGAGGTATTGCCACATGGTATGCATGTGCATTCATACAATCGAGGCATTATACCGCCTGCAAGGTATTTATTTGAATTCTGTGTTCACATCTCTCCGCTATCTTACACGGAGGCTCAGGTGAAGGAAAATAGAGGGTATGTATGTCCTAGAATAATGTTCCATTGATCGATATCTCAACGCGTACTGGGTACACACCCATTTCTTCGAGCCATAAGACATAAGGTCTAGCGCCCAAGGTGCGTGACGCACTGCGTCAGTGCGCCGACGCATGCGTCAAATTCTCTTTGCCCCCGGCGCCCGACTCGGAGGCCGGCGGCGGACGCCGCACGCGTCACAGCGGCCAGCGTAAGTGACCAAAGTATACAAGCTTGTCCAACGTCCATCACTATGGTCTTCAACTATTCACACCATGTCCACAACACAAGCTCTAAACTCTGCTATAGGTAGTGCGTTACCCTACCGTCCTGTCGCCGTCTTCGTCGGTGGCACCGCCGGCATCGGTGCAGCAATGGCCAAGGCATTCGCCTCGCATCGTAATGGTGATGCGCATATAGTCATCATAGGACGCAACCGTCAAGCTGCAGAGGAAATCATTGCATCTCTACCCAAACCAGCCGATGGACAACCTTCTCATGAATTCGTCGAATGTGACGCTTCGCTCATGCGCAATGTTCGACAGACGACGGCGGAGTTGGTTCTCAAGCTACCGAAGATCAACTTCCTTGTGCTGAGTGCTGGGTTCTTGACTACGCAAGGGCGAAACGAGACGGATGAAGGGATCGACAAGAGGCTTGCGCTGCATTACTACTCGCGTTGGAGGTTCACATATGAGTATGCCCGGTCTTACTGCATGTCTCGTTGGAGGCCTCACAAATTGTTTCTATAGCCTGATTCCCCTGCTGCAGAAGGCAGTAGATGCGAACGAGGATGCTAAGGTTATTACCGTGCTCAATGCTACAGGGCAGTCCGAGAGCGATATCGACCTCGATAACCTCGGGTTGAAGAAGAATTACTCTCCTACTGCCGCAGCGAAGTACGGGTGTGCATGCAGCAATGCCATGATCGAGGTGAGTGGAGTTTTTCGTAATACATCTACTGAGGCTAAATGGTCTTCGTGTACCAGTCGTTCGCAGAAAAGCATCCGCAAATGTCGTTTGTGCACGTTTTCCCTGGTCTCGTCCGCACGCAACTCCTGGACGGCAACGACGACTGGAAGCTCCGCCTACTTTCTCCGTTGACGCATCTCCTTGCCTGGATCGTCGGCGTAAGCCCAGAAGCGTGCGCTGAATACATGTGGCACGGACTGTATGCGAGCAAGGCTGGCTGGTCCCGCAGGGATAGTCATGGAGAAGAGTTAGATGGAAAGTCTCGGCCGCCTGAGGTCAGAAGTAAAGTGTGGGACCATTCGCTGGAAGTTACGGGAGGCAACTGAGGATGGCTGTCGGTGGTATCTCAAGGTTGGGTCGACTTGGGTCGGCCGTGTTTCTGTGTCTCGAATCTCCTGTACAGGTCTGCCATACCCTGCTCTAGGGAATACAACTTAGTGCAAGACGTTTCATTTACGCCAGTGCTCAACACATCGCTCGTTTGTGAATGGGAAGTTGTGGAGTAGACGATGATCAAGCCGCTAATTTGCGTGAGACAGGGTGAGTACTGGCTGTTATCGGGCTCGAATGACCTCAAAACTAAGAATGGTTCCAATCGTCTAGGTGCCCACACATTCTCGGGAAAACCTCTCTGATAACGGAAGGCCTGAGGGTTTTATTAATATTTGCCACTCTGCTGTTTGATACAGAGGTGTATGCGGTATACCATAACTGCCAAAATCACTCTCGGAAGAGACTTCAAGATCGTATTTCGTTGTATTTCATAGTAAGCATCAGCATACTAGCTCTCTGTCGATGGCACTTCGACTCACAGCGTACTCATATATCACACATACTTCTAGTAATTGACGTGACCATGAGCAGCTATGACTGGGATAAGTAGCCTGAGGTAATTACTAGTCCGGCGCCCGAATCCGGCGCCCGACGCGGACCCCTCACGCGTCCTGGCGGCAGCGTAAGAGAGCGTAAGTCACCAACGTATATTTAACTTCACAATATTGATCACCATGTTCATGAATCATACCAGCCTCCAGCACCATGTCCTCCTCGTCTGCTCTGGGCGCAATCAACTCTGCTACGGGCAGTGCGCTGCCCTGTCGCCCTGTCGCAGTCTTTGTAGGTGGCACCGCCGGCATTGGTGCAGCAATGGTCAAGGCGTTCGCCACGCATCGTAACGGTGATGCGCATATAGTCATCGTAGGACGCAACCGTCAAGCTGCAGAAGAGCTTATTGCATCTCTTCCCAAACCAGCCGATGGGCAGCCTCCACATGAATTCGTCGAATGCGATGCTTCACTCATGCGTAACGTTCGACAGACGACTGCTGAGCTGGCTCGCAGGCTGCCGAAGATAAACTTCCTTGTGCTGAGTGCCGGGTTTTTGACTACGCAAGGACGAAACGAGACAGATGAAGGGATTGATAAGAGGCTTGCGCTGCACTACTACTCGCGTTGGAGGTTTATATACGAGTCCGTCCATTCATAGTCACCTCGGCGTTAGATGTCTCACAAGTTGTCTTTATAGCTTAATTCCCCTGCTACAGAAGGCTGTAGATGCGAACGAGGATGCCAAAGTTATGACTGTGCTCAACAGTACCGCACGGTCCAACGGTGATATCGATCTCGATGACCTCGGGTTGAAGAAGAACTACTCTCCTACTGCTGCAGCGAAATATGGGTGGGCATGCAGTAACGCCATGGTCGAGGTGAGTACCGCCTTTCGTAGATTCATAAGACCGTTCTCATACCCTTGCGCACTAGTCATTCGCAGAAAAGTATCCGAACATGTCATTTGTACACGCGTACCCTGGCTTCGTTCGCACACAGCTGCTGAACGGCGGCGACGACTGGAAGCTTCGTCTACTCTCCCCTTTGACCCATATCCTCGCCTGGCTCGTCGGCGTGACCCCAGAAGTATGTGCTGAATACATGTGGCACGGATTGTATGCGAGCAAGGCTGGCTGGTCGCGCAGGGACAGCCATGGAGAGGAGTTAGGTGCGAGGCCTCGGTCATCTGAAGTCAAAAGTAAATTGTGGGATCATTCGCTGGAAGTTACGGGAGGCAACTAAGGGTAGTTGTCGGTGGTATCGTAAGTTTGGACGAGCTTCTCTGTGGCTCGGATCTCCTGCGAAAGTCTGTTATACTCTAAGGACTCTCGGCAATGACATGTGGCGAACCGTCTCGCTCATAGATGATACAAAGGCACACGTCGTTTGTGAACGAAATGTCACTGAAAACATCAAGATCAAGCCGCTAATTTGCGTGAGATACGGTGAGTGCAGAGGTTTTCTGCACGAGTCGACTTTGCTTGATATGAGTGTTTCTCTAGACCTGAATGACACTAAATTTGCGGATCACTCAAAGTCATATAGCGCTCTCGGAAAAACATCTGTGATAATGGAAGGCACCCGGGGTGTGTCTCGTGCCTGTGATCACACTCAGTTTATGGTACGTTTTAAGTTTAGATTTCTGTATGATCTTCCCCGAGTATTGATCCCTGGTTATTCTTAGCACCACCTATGATGACCATGCCGAGTGAGCGCAAGGCCTGTCACACACCACCTTGAAGTTGAAGAAGCACGACCTATTTACAGCCTTGACAGGTGCAAAAGGACATATTCGTCTATAAGAACACACGCAGTCACGTTTGCGGGCAGCTGCGCCGCTTCTCGTTTTTCCGAAGACCGTACGACCAAGCTTCACGAGTGATCACTGGTGAGGATTGTTGCTCTGTGCCCGAAGGTAGTGGACACTGCCAGCACACAACGTCGGGACAAGGTCGTAGAATGTCTTCAAAATTTGTCCGGAGAGCCTCACGAGAAAAGGCACGCGGACTGGGATGACAGCGGAGCTCATGATTGAGAAACACTCGATATTGCAGGTATAAAGCTGGGGA
This sequence comes from Irpex sp. Y119-03, assembly GCA_037042295.1. NCBI lineage: Eukaryota > Fungi > Basidiomycota > Agaricomycetes > Polyporales > Irpicaceae > Irpex > Irpex sp. Y119-03. The sequence continues at coordinate 26,024 of JAXQKB010000140.1, read as the reverse complement.
CATGCGAAGGGTGGAAAGCCAGAGCTCAACAGTTGTTCTCCTCTTCAAGGACACGCCAGCTCTGTAAGTGAACTGTTCTGGATGCTGAGGCTTTACTAGCTTTACTGATCGCTTTCTAGAACTCGGTACTCGCCTTAGGCCCTCATCTCGGTTTACCGAAATCAAAAGCATAGGTATATCCTTCACATTCACCGTCTGTAACTTGGCTCATTATCGATAAATATAGCCATGTTCCACAAGGCAGCTCTTGTTGCTTTCTCTCTCTTCGCTATCGTGCACGGTCAACAGGCCGGCACGCAGACCGCTGAGAACCACCCTCAGCTGTCATCCCAAAAGTGTACTGCCGGTGGCAGCTGCACCTCCGCATCCACCAGTGTCGTGCTCGACTCCAACTGGCGTTGGGTCCACACCACTTCCGGTTACACTAACTGCTACACTGGAAACACATGGGATGCCTCCATCTGCTCTGACCCAGTTACCTGTGCCCAGAACTGTGCCCTCGATGGCGCTGACTATGCCGGCACTTACGGTATCACCACCAGTGGCGACGCTCTTACTCTCAAGTTTGTGACGGGCTCCAACGTCGGCTCTCGTGTCTACCTCATGGAGGACGAGACCAACTACCAGCTGTTCAAGCTCATGAACCAGGAGTTCACTTTCGACGTCGACGTCTCCAACCTCCCCTGTGGTCTTAACGGTGCTGTTTACTTCGTCCAGATGGATCAGGACGGTGGTAGCTCCAAGTTCCCCAACAACAAGGCTGGAGCCAAGTTCGGTACCGGTTACTGTGACTCTCAGTGCCCTCAGGACATCAAGTTTATCAACGGAGAGGTATGTGAGCTATTCATGTATGTGTTGAATGTCCGCTGACATCCTTCTGCAGGCCAACATCGTCAACTGGACTGCCTCTGCTGGAGATGCTAACTCCGGTACTGGTTCTTTCGGTACTTGCTGCCAGGAGATGGACATCTGGGAGGCCAACTCCATCTCCGCTGCCTACACCCCTCACCCTTGCACGGTCACTGAGCAGACCCGCTGCTCTGGCTCTGACTGTGGACAGGGCAGCGACCGCTACAACGGTATCTGCGACCCCGATGGCTGTGACTTCAACTCCTTCCGCATGGGTAACACCGAATTCTACGGCAAGGGCCTTACCGTTGACACTAGCCAGAAGTTCACCATCGTCACCCAGTTCATCTCTGACGACGGCACTGCTGACGGAAACCTCGCTGAAATTCGTCGCTTCTACGTCCAAAACAGCAAGGTTATCCCTAACAGCGTCGTTCAGATCACTGGCATCGACCCTGTCAACTCCATCACTGAGGACTTCTGCACTCAACAAAAGACCGTGTTCGGCGACAACAACAACTTCGCCGCTAAGGGTGGCCTCCAGCAGATGGGTGAGGCTGTCAAGAACGGAATGGTCCTCGCTCTCTCGCTCTGGGACGACTACGCCGCTCAGATGCTCTGGCTCGACTCCGACTACCCCACCACCGCTGACCCGTCCAAGCCCGGTGTTGCTCGTGGTACCTGCCCCACCACCTCCGGTGTCCCCAGCCAAGTCGAGGGCCAGGAAGGCAGCTCGTCCGTCATCTACTCGAACATCAAGTTCGGTGACCTCAACTCGACTTTCACCGGCACCCTCACCAACCCCAGCAGCCCAGCTAGCCCACCCGTCACCAGCTCTCCCTCGCAGCCATCCCAGTCTACACAGCCTTCTCAGCCCGCTCAACCCTCCCAGCCGGCTGGTACCGCTGCTCAGTGGGCTCAGTGTGGTGGTATGGGCTTCACCGGCCCGACCGTCTGCGCAAGTCCCTTCACTTGCCACGTACTCAACCCCTGTGAGTATAGGATCTTGAGCTGTAGTGAATTCTATACTGATAAGCCCCTCCAGACTACTCTCAGTGCTACTAAGCACTGAGCTAGACGAAGGATCAAGCCTCGAGTTGGATGTACAAGACGTGTTTAACTTTTTGTTTTCAATTGGTTGGATGATAGTCTATGGTGATTTGCCGTGGATTTTATATCCAGAAAAGAAGATGCTGCTAGATGGTCCTATGTAGCGCATTGGGAAATGCATATTATGTTTTCAATCACAAACCGTCCCAGGTTAGCGCGCCGCTGAGGATTTCCATACTGCGTCATAAGGAGGATCGTAGTACTATCACAGGTGCCAGTTTATGTCCTACGCTCTTCCAGAGCGGCCCTAAGACGATGGATTAGGTAAGTTTACTGACTCGTACCAGTACATATGACCCAGCTACTCATCCCAGATACTCTTCGGAGAGTGGGTAGAAGCACAACACGCACATCCTGACTCGGACTTTCCATAGGAGCTGCCCCCTTTACAGGTGACGTTTGTCAGCAGATGAACGATGTCCTTCCAGCCATTTAGTACGCGTCCTGAGTCCTTAAGAATTCCTTCAATGCTCTCTCGCAGCACACTCAGACTTGACCACGAACTCAAGCGTACACGGCCAACGACAGAAGATCCCCATGCCCGGAAAAGAAATTGGTCACACATTGCGCCAGGTTTGTCCATACGAGAACCACAATATATAGTTGAACGGCCTTGCCTTGTAGGCTTTACCATCATAGAATGATATTCGATGATATTTGAAGATAGAAGGGCTTGTTTTGAATCGTCGGAAATGCTCTTTTCTCCTCGACAAGAAGGACAAAGGACTATTATTGACTCGGAGTAAAGTGTACAGTAGTAAACTGGCAGGTTTTCGGTCAATTCTTGCCTCAATGAACGACGAGAAGAACTCACGGCTACAGCAGTCCTGTTTGCTCTTACGCGGAAGAGATCGAGTCTTCGATGTTCACGTTGTCCTCTGGCGACCACTCGGCTATGTCGAAGATTTCACCTAGCTGTTGCCAGACAGTAAGACGACGCCTCTGAAGTTCTGTCTCGCACTGTTCTCTGCATGCTGCGCACAGCAATTTCCATGACTTGTATGTTCTATACTTTGGACTAAGGTCCTCTAGCGCGTCCGGGGATTCCGCGCCCTTCAGCGCTTTCCGTATCCTAGCAAATGCGGCTCGGCATTGGTTTTCGTCCTCGCAGTTTGCAGCAATGGATTTGTCGGTGAAAGCATCTAATACCTTGCGTTTATGTTCTACAAGTTTCGGGATCGCCTTCAAGCAGGTGACCAAATCTTCATCCGAAAGATGATACTCCTCCCTTTCTTCAGTATACTGTGCTGCAATCGCCGCGATTGGGACAAGTTGACAGTACGCGTAGAAGATCACAGGAAGAATGTGTTGCATTCTGCGGAGCTTTCGAAGGACGTTGATGCATTCCGCCAAGTCTCCGCGTTCTCCCTCGAACATGGCGAGCTTTGCAATCTTCACGGTCTTGCGTAACGGTTTCCAATCTTCTAGACGTCCAGATGGGAACACGAGGGTCAATGTGCCACGAGCATGCTTGACTATATAGTCCACCCCATACGTGAATCCCAGCCAGAGCAGAAAGTTGATTTGTGATAATGTGTGAGTTTCGCAAGGATTCATATACTCGCTGGTAGCAACGTTATCTTCAGTTGTTAGTTAAGCCCGGGAAGATGAACGTACTTTGTGACACCTTTGTATATTATCTCCATCAACCAAGTAAAACAACTGTCCCAGATCGGATCGCCATCCAAGCGGACCAAGGGACATCCGTCCTCAATTTCCACGTCCTCAGCATGACCATCACGATTCGACAAAAGATTGCGGAAAAAGGTCGAGTGCATAGACAGCACGCTACGATGTAATCGGTAACGTATGCCCAACATTACGATGATCACGTTGCCATCCTCAAAATAGTAGTCGACATGTTTGCGTGCTTGTGGTCGACGTGCCCGTTTTTCTGGTCGCGAAGAGGGTGCTTGCAAGCTGCTATCATGTATTTTCCTTTTCGGCTGTACGGAGGCCGAGGCTAGAGGCGACATTATAGATGCAACAGCTCGCACGGTATGGCACACAGCACTGCATCGGATGCCACGGTGTCAGTGTCAGCCATAGCGATGACAATGCTGAACCTCCTCAGTACCTTGAGTGTATTCAAGCTTCTGCTTAATGGACGCGGGAACGATGAGCTAATCAGCGGTAGATGGTGGTGATGTCCACATACCTGCTGCGAACAGTCGTTGCGATAAGTACTGGGATGGCACTGCGTATGGGAGGTAGAAGAGGTCGAGGATACTGGCGGCGGATACGTTTCTTTTTTGTTATCCAAGTCGCCGCGAGCTGTGTTTGGCGACTGCTGTCGTAAGCGAGATGTGAAATGGGGGTTGACATCGGTTGTATAGAACGGAAAAGCGGAAGTCAGCATCTTTAGTTAAACGCACATGCAGCCGAATATCGCTAATTCGCGAATAAGTAATGCCCTCGTTGACGAAAAAAAGGTTGTGGCCGTCACGAGTCTATTGCTCCCCATTGATCAGCGGCCTAAACCGACGCTGCGCGATTCTCGGTACCTGTATATCGTTCCCAAAGCTGTAAGTCGTAGAATCATCAAAATCGCATAGAGAATAGTCAAAAGTGAAGATGTCTTTTTTGTACATTGAACGCCAATATTCGAGAAGGCAGTCCTGCCAGATTCGTCTATGTTTATAGCGAGCTATTTGATGGACAATAGAGATCGTAGACGTAAGACCCTTTTCTCCGGAAAGTCATGGGGGAGGTTCGGTGACGTGGTCGGTTCATTCACTCTTGTGTAGTCGAATTGACAGCGTTCAGCTATCCACTCGTGTTTGCTCGACGGATTACTGACGGATTACTGCGTTGAAGAATTGGAGACGTACGGCTTAGCAAAGCATCAAAGTACCTATCCGTGCTTTCCTAATAGATTCCAAAAGGCGGTCCTGGCTCGAGTGTACCTTCATAACTGCGGAGGGCCAGTACCCCGCCTAGTACTGCCTCTTATCGCTTCATAACAACGCAGTGCTCTTCCTCAGGCTCTAAAACAGAGTAGCACTACATCCTGATCTCTCTTTCTTGAACCGGACAGACGATGGGCCTCAGAGGAGCACTGCTCGTGGAAAAGCTATTGTTTTCTGCTTCAAGCGATCGCTTCAGAGACAGGCTGGTACTTTCCTCGAAGTCTATCATGCTGGGACAACTGAGATATTAGTTATAAGTAGATATAGTAAACAAATCCACTTACACCTGGTAGTGGCACATCCGATGTGATGGTCACTGTAGCAGTCAAACCTCTGGGCGGCATTGACGTCTAACGCAAGCAAAATTCACCGTTTCTTGCATGCAACGTGTTGGCGGCGAGGGCTATCCGCAGCGAACTTTCTCACACCTATATATGTAATCTGCCAACTTTACTGATAAGTTATTTATCGAGCACGGATTGAATGGAGATCGTGGCAGTAGTGCTGTGCAAGTACTCGGAAATGGGCGCATAAAACGCATACCTGGTTAAGTAACAGAAATATCCACCTTGCTGACGCAGCTGACTTTCTTGATAGCCAATACGGACGGCCAGAGACCGATCCAGGCAAGCGAAGATCCTTGACTGTTCGATTAGGCCTAGTCGAACTGGCGACCTCGACTGACAGCTCCGCGGTCTAGTCGACTGTATTGGCCAGTTGTGACTCGAGATGGAGTTGTGGCTGCCTCAAGTATTGGCCGTCAAGTGAGCAACAAGGAACGTCGGATGGCTCTGGGAGGCTGATGCAATAGCGCACGATCATTTGGTTATCTCGGAGCCGCCCAGGGCAAGGTCAGTTGCCACGTAAAACGGACAATGGGATTGATACAAACGCTTCTGACCTCGTAAATTTGCAGAGCATCGTTGGTTCGCAATTTCTGAAGAAGTGAGGCTGGTTGCAGAGCGGAAACAAGAGAAGATCGTAGAGAACGACGGCGCCCGATATAGGTGAGGGAACGTCGGCCAAACACGTGTAAATAAGGACCGCATGCTACGAGCCTGGCGTATGTGTAACTTTGTTGATAACGCCTATGTTTCCCCATCTCCCCCGGACCCGTCGGTGACTCTTCCTGAGTCACAGCCTCGTTATTTCTCACCTAATTGCGTACTCTTAATTATCTATCATGAACAGCCGCTATGCACACAGGAAACGACCGTCCCAATTGCGCCTCTCATCCGACTCGGCCTTGTCTCCCCTACCACTCTACACAACCGCCCCGGCCGTAGTCGCAGATCCTTTAGATCGTCCTCCAGACTATCCAGACAGTGCTGAAGAAGCTGACGTGGACTTGGACTCTGATTCTGACCAAGGCATCGTACGTTACTCTTCTCGCAGAAGGACCCCACGCTCTCCGCAACCTCCACGGCCCAGACAACGCTCTCGTACTAGCTCCACAGACCCATATCTCGACTCTTTGCTCGCAAGAAGCGTACACGCACTGGAGATGTCGAACGCGTTGCTGCAATCGTCTATCAATACCAAGAGCGCTCTCAACTCTGTCTTTGAATCGGAGGGAATGCAGTCGCCGAGCGAGGAGTCTTTGGAAGCTCACGCACGCAATCTGTCGTCGAGGATAGTGCAAAATACATCGTGCGTAGACGATTTGGATTTGATATCACAAGGTGTGGACTCCCTGTTAGAGGAAGAGGAGCCCGCTTCTGCTCAGGAGGAGAGCGATACAACTAGCCGCAGCTTGCCCATACCCAGCTCGTTTTCGCAACGTCGGTCGCACCTACGGAAACCCTCTCTAGACCTTCGCAATGCTTCCTTGAATTATTCTAATCACGATAGAGGAGACCTCATATCGCCCCCGCCACGGGCACTGACTATGTATGTCGATACATCCGAAAGCCCCACATCTATCTCCATGCCCTCGACACTCGGTATGCGTCCACCCTCTCGCTCTCAGGCCACACCGCTACCATTAGATGGGCATCGTCGCCCCCTGCTCCTATCAACTCAATCAGAATCAATAAGCAGTAGCCCAAAACGAGCCGTGGACTTGTTATCATCGTACGTCGCGTCATCATCTGCATCAACGCTATCCTCTCCCTCCTCCACACGGACGGCTCGGCGTCCAAGTACCGGTAGCTCTACTTCGACCACCACCCGCCGATCCCCTCGAGTCGGTCCTCTACGTTCTCGCTCTCCCAGCCACTCACCTGCTCGGTCATCTCGCTCCGCGTCATCTCGACATCAGGACATCCCACGCAAATGGGATACCCCACCGATAATCGAGCTTCCGTCGTCGTCGTCCGAGTCTTCAGACGATAAGGAGATGGAAGTCGAACGTACACTTACCAGCCTTCGTACGATCCTCCAGAATAACCCTCCTAAGGAGCCGAAAGGCAAAGAACGCGAACAGGAGCTTCCGCGTCCTGCCCTTTTGCTCAGTCCTACGGTTACTACCCCCGTAGCGGATACCTCGCATGCTACAGCCAGCGTTTCAAGATTGTTCACCAAGGCTCGACATACCTCTTCGACGCGTCCTCCGAGCCCACCGCGTCATTCTTCCATGAAGGGAAGCGGGAACACGTTACGGAATCAGCGAGAACGTGAGCTCAGCGAGACCGCACCACCCACACCTATCTCACCCGTTCCGTCCTTGAGTGGAAGCTGGCTTAGCGTTTCAGATGCACTCAGCTTCAAAGGTTCGAGAGGATCAAGTGGACGGTCGACACCCAATCGGGTGTCTTTTGCGGAGTTACCTACCGATACGGGTCAGCACACGAACAAGGTGTCGCGTTCAAGATCACGGTCACGTTCGCGAAGTAAAAGCAAAGGCAGAAATGGGAAAGGTGGAAAGGGTGATAGCAGCGATGGCGAAGGGCCGTGGTGGATGTGGTTGTTGGGTCCGAATTCGACGTACTCGAAGAGCGAGGAGAGGATCTCGAGGGGTGCTGTATGTGCTCCCAGACCAGGTTTTGGCGGGAGTATCGAAGAGTGGGGGGCTTAATCCCTCCGTGCCTCAATAGACAAACTATTGAAGAGTGGATGTGCTGTCGGTGAGCCGCTCGTACTCTTCCGCTCATCGGTAACGCTAACGCCTTTTGGCTTTCGCGGCAGGTTTTTCGGGCATCTCGTGCAGGCGTGTGGTATTTAATCATCTTTTATCTCCTAGGATCTGCTCTCGTGCTTCCATCGCCGTCTTTGCTTTGACGCCATTACATATTCCGTATTTCCCATCATTTATCCTCTTGCGAGACTCTCTCTCTCTCTCGTTTTCATTATCTTGGTTTTTTATCACGACCCCGTTACGACACATGGATCTCTCCCAGTTGGACATGCGCGCATACCGCTCCTGACCTTGATAATTTATGCAATCGGATTCTCCTGCTTGCTTTCTCCCCTTCCTTTTTAATCTGCCTCCGCGCCTATTCATCACCGCCACAAAGTTGTTGGGACTGTTCATGATCACTCTGCTATTTTCACATGTATTTTCTTGGCTCCGCGTTATACCGCTCAATTTTCCGACGCGTTTCGGATAACTTTCCTTACAGCTGTATCCCATAGCCACCAAAACCGAATATATTGTACATGGGCAACTGGTTCAACCTGCAAAGCTGTCGAGAGGCACCCGTCGACTCTATTTCCCGTTCATCTGTCGAGGTATGTGAGATCTGATGGAGATCGGCCACGAGAAATATCGTGCCTTGACAATTGGGGTGGCACCGTGTTGACCGGCAAAAGGATTAGACGCCGCAATGACGGCATAGAAAGTCGCCGGCCGTCGTGCCGGGATCCGATAGCTTGGTTCGGTGCCTCCGTCATTTGTTTCTCCGTTTCTCATGCGTCACTGGGGTGAGTTCGATCTGAGATCTGGAATCTCGCAAAAGGGTAATGTGCACTCCCACCACCGCCTTCAAACCGAGCTGGCCACGGAATATGAACTGCTTATCATACATGGGGTCGAGTAAGAACAGGATAAGTATTCAGATAACGTGTGTACTCCTCGGACGGGCTTATCTACTCATTGAACCTCTTCTAACCAACCTCCATTCCCGCGGAAGTGTTAGATCATGTCGGAATGGCCGTTTAGCGGTTCGCTCACTGTGCACATGTACCCACCTGATTTCAGGATGCCTTGGCCGCACTCATGGACATCTTTCGGCGGCACCCACAGCCTCCCTTTTCCCGATTTTTGGGTTTGGGGGTCGATCGCCTGACCGCATCCCAAGACCAACCTCAGCATTTTCTCTGCCCGATTTTTGCATGCAATAATTTTCTTCTTTTCATTCGTCCGCGCCCCGAGAAATGCCATCACCCATCTCTTGACAGCCTGTGCGATAAAACAGAACCGGGGGTGCTCAAAATGCAGCCCGCACCAGTCCTGCTGACCTTGTCCCTCTTCTCCTTCCATCTTCCACCACTACCCCTCTAACCCTCCACGACATGTCCGACATTGAGAAACACGGTGGGAAGCCTACTTCGGATGACGAGAAGAGCCTCGCACAGATTACTAGCCGTGAAGCCGTCTCTGCCTCGCGTACAGAGAGCCTCAGTGACCTCTCCATCGAGGGCGTCGATGAAGGCTTCAGAGAGAAATGCCACCTGAGTAAGGGCTTGCTACTTCCACCGTTCGCCGATCGTTACTGACCACCATATGGACCTACAGTAAATGAATGTCTCCAATATGAGATTGGGTTCGGACGATATCAAAAGGAGCTATTTCTGTTATCTGGTTTCGGGTGGTTGGCAGACAGTGAGTACCTGGACCTGGTGTTTGCGTCGCCGATTATGATTGGTGGATGTCATGCTCACTCTTCGTGTGTCTAGACCTCTGGCTGCAGGGCGTCGCGGTCCTCCTCCCACAAATCAACACCCAATTTAATCCTCCCCGAGTCGAATATGTCACCTTCTCCTTGTTCGCCGGACTCATTTGCGGAGCCATCACCTGGGGCAGTCTCTCCGATATTATTGGACGGAGACTGTCGTGGCAGATCACACTATGCCTAGCGGTAAGTATACGTTGCGTGTTTTGCTAAACCTTACGTCACAGTCGCCATGATCACCGCCGAGCGGACCTGGTTGTGTGTCTCTGTGGGCTTTGTGTTGTACCTTGTGATCGAGCGTGCTGACGATTGTATGACAGGGTATCTTTGGTATTGCTTCGGGCGGAGCCAATAGCTTTGTAACGCTCTGTTCGTTGGTCGCGTGCCTAGGCTTTGGTGTCGGCGGAAAGTAAGTACAGTTTGATGTTTGCGCGTATTCGACTCGACTGACCTCGGTGTCGTCTAGCCTTCCTGTGGATGGCGCACTGTTCCTTGAGAATATACCCCAGTCGCATCAGGTCAGTCTCTTCTTTGCTGCTCCCATCAGCGCTGTACTTAACGTTCCTTGCTATAGTGGCTACTGACTTTCCTGTCTGCATGGTGGTCCATCGGCCAAGTCGTCGGCTCTCTCATTGTCTGGGGCTTCCTCTCGCATTACTCTGACGACAAAGCCTGGAGATACTCCTTCTATACCCTGTAAGCACAGTCGTACTCAACCTGAAGGACTGGTGTTAACATTAGCATGTTCTGTAGGGGCTCTCTCACTTTCGGCATGTTTATTTGCCGGTACTTCATCTTTACCCTCCAAGAGTCCCCGAAGTTCCTCATCGCCATAGGTCACGACGAAGAAGCCATCGAGGCACTACAATATATCGCCAAGCGTAACGGCAAGACGATCTCGCTGACGGCAGACAGGTTACTCTCCTTCGGCAGATCTCAAGGTCGCGGAACCAAAGAGTCCTTGTTTAAGACTTTCAAGAACTCCTTCGCGCACTTCTCTCTGTGAGTTACTCTTCGCTCCGTATCCATCGTGCATTCAATACTCACGCCATCATCCACACCACAGCTCACACGTCCGCCCCCTCTTCTCCCGCTCCCTCGCTGTCAACACCACCCTCCTCATTCTCATCTGGGGCCTGATCGGCCTCGCATACCCCCTCTTCAACGGCTTCCTCGTACTGTACCTCCAAAACAAGCTCACCTTCTCCGACTCCGTCGATCGTACTTACAGAGACTACACCATCGTTGCCGTCCTTGGTATCCCCGGATCTGCTCTGGCTTGCTTGATCGTCGATTGGACAAGGGGCAGCAAGAGCCGTTATGCCATCGGAGGACGAAAGCTCGCGCTCGCGGTCAGCACGCTTGCGACGGGCTTGTTCTTGTTCCTGTTCACCACCACTACGACTGAGGCTGCGTACCTCGGGTTCTCGTGCGCTAGTAGCTTGACACAGTGAGTATTCGTGCTGAGACTCGGGCAAGTTCAGAACACGTACTGACTTGATTGTAGAAATGCGATGTACGGTGTATTGTACGCATATACTCCTGAGGCGTTCCCTACGCCTCATCGTGGTACAGGCGACGCCCTCGCCTCTGCGTTCAACCGCGTTATGGGTCTCATTGCGCCTATCATCAAGATCGTGACCACTAGCAGAGATGGTTCGTCCAATATCAACGCTAACGTGTACGTATATTTTGTTGAGCAACAGGTTTATGCGGTCACTGACCTGACGCTTGACGTTTGCAGACCTGTGTTCATCTCCGCCTCCTTGTTTGTCGTCTCCGCGATACTAGCGGTATTGCTGCCCATCGAGGTACGTCAGATTCACACAGTCCTTCTTTGTACGACCGTTCCTGACGTGTTTCTCGTTTGTGTAGACCGCGGGCAAGGCTGTTCTTTAATCCTCCATGACGAGGTTTACGATATGTCCTGTCCATTGCGTAGGGCCTACACCCCAAGTCACAATCCCAGGCTCGGGATTGTGCGCAGCCACTCTATAGAACACCTGGTATACTACGACCATTCTTGACACAACCCGATTCATCAAGGCTCTGTGTCTATATCCGGTCTTGATGACCGGATGCCCTCGATAGAGGCCACGAACGAATAAAACTGTGGAGTGGGACTGGTTCTCTTCACAATCACGAGTGGAGGATATGGATATGGAATCGTAGTATTCACCTTCAGATGTTGCTGTAACGTACTGAAACGACCAGTATAAGTATACGATCCTGATGTTATGTCGTGTAGCATATGCTCTAAATATTGAATGCAAAATACAAACATACGGAGATTGCTATGTCGTGAAGTTTAAGCTTCCGGTGGTGATGACTCGGAGACAAATAAGGACAGAGATGTGGCCAACATTTTGTCGGGTATTGCCGAGCGCGGCTTCTAGACGCCCATTATACACGATGGCCGGCGTCTTGTCCTTTCGTCGTTTACGACTTCAACACGAACGGAATCGTACACACTGTCTGTTGAACATCAGCCATCTCGATGCTTTCCAGGCAGTGCGCAGGTACCATATTATGTGAATTTTTCAACGGTATTCTTTTGCTGCGTGCCTGATATGCACCTTGCAACAGACTGGGTCCGAGTTTAATGATGCATGTTCTCAACTTCCTGTCCTGGTTTTCTTTCGAATAACATTAACAGCACGCACGTGTGTGGTTTTCAGGCTATCTATCTCTTTCCATCGTCGAATAAAGTTCAGGCTGTCGAGTCACATCACGGCGAATAGTATCGCATGACCACGTTCTCGCTGGCTTGAGGCTCTCTCGAAGGACATGTCGCAGTTTTCTGCAGCTGAGATCCCCCTTCGAGCCCATTGACGCATAATTATAAGAACTAGAAACACTGGATTATGGAACGCTTTGCCAGGTGTACCCTCCCTCGCTGCCTCCTCTCTACTTTGCCTGCCACTCTCCCCTCGCCCACATGGTGGCTGACATGTCGCATATCGAGAAACGTGACTCTGCAAGCGTAGCAGAGCCAGATAACGAGAAGGCAATTGTGACGGAGGTAGGCAGTAGGGAGGCACTCGATCAACAGGCATATGGCGATGTCGACGAGGTATACCGGGAGAAGTGCCAACTAAGTGCGTAGTTTTTGTTCTCTGCTTCAAATCATCCTTACGAATGCATCTTCTCCATGTAGTCAATGAGTGCCTTCAGTACGAAATTGGCTTCGGTCGATACCAGCGAGAGCTCTTCTTGTTATCTGGGCTCGGCTGGTTGGCGGATAGTAAGCAGCATATACCCACCCTGTTCACTCGTCCTCATGATGCCACATCAGATCTCTGGCTACAAGGCGTTGCAGTCCTACTCCCTCAAATTAACACAGCTTTAAACCCCTCCCGAGTGGAGTATACCACGCTCGCGTTGTACGCTGGACTCATTACAGGGTCTGTGACGTGGGGAAGTCTGTCTGACATTATAGGTCGAAAGCTATCATGGCAGATCACGCTTTGCATCGCTGTGTGTGTCGTTGTCTCTGAATCAGCTGTGTGCCAAACTAAGTACTGAGTTCTAACAGGGCATATTCGGGATCGCCGCGGGGGGTTCGAAGAATTTTGTCACGCTGTGCTCGCTGGTCGCGTGCATGGCTTTTGGTGTCGGTGGAAAGTAAGTGTCGTACATCTGTTCGACTCAAGATACTGGTGATTCTGACTATGATGTCTCATAGCCTTCCTGTAGATGGTACGCGCTGCACTGACTCGAGTTCTGTGTGATTGCTTGAACGTATCATGACTGCTTGTGTAGGCGCACTCTTCCTGGAAAATATCCCTCAGTCACATCAGGTGCGCCTTCCCCAACTATACGCGCCTCAAAGCCTCGTGATTGAGGTTCTGCTTATTTCGTAGTGGCTCCTGACTTTCTTGTCTGCATGGTGGTCGGTCGGTCAAGTCATCGGGTCATTGATCATCTGGGGTTTCGTCGCCAACTATTCCGACGACAAAGGATGGAGATATTCCTTCTACACCCTGTAATGCAATCGCACCCTATTAGCCCTCGCACAGACACTCACCACTCCCTCTGCAGTGGTAGTATGACCTTCGGCATGTTCATCTGTCGGTACTTCATCTTTCAGCTGCAGGAGTCGCCCAAGTTCCTTGTTGCAGCTGGCAGAGACGAAGAGGCCGTGGAAGCGCTAACGTATATCGCTAAGCGCAACGGCAAAACCATCACTCTTACAAGTGAAAAATTGCTCTCACTTGGAACAGTCAAAGGCCGCCATGGGGGAAAAGGTTCGCTGCTCTGGCAGTTTAAGAACTCGTTTGCCCACTTGTCTCTGTGTGTATCCTCTGTTCAACCGTTTCGTGTGGCCTAACTACGTGCTTATCCTTTACACTTAGTGATCATGTCCGACCGCTGTTCTCAAGCAAACGCCTCGCTCTCAACACTACCCTAATCATCCTCATCTGGGGCCTCCTCGGACTCGCCTACCCCCTCTTCAACGGCTTCCTCGTCCTCTACCTTCAAGACAAGATCACCTTCGATTCTTCACTCAATCACACCTACCGCGACTATATCATCGTAGCGGTTCTCGGTGTCCCAGGGTCTGCCATTGCATGCTTTATCGTCGACTGGACGAAGGGCAATAATCGTGGGAGGTGGGCGGTAGGGGGACGGAAGCTGGCGTTAGCGGTCAGCACGCTTGCGACGGGGTTGTTTCTGTTTCTATTTACGACGAGCAACTCGGAGGCGAGTTATTTTGGTTTCTCTTGTGCGAGCAGTTTGACGCAGTGAGTGATTATATCCCTTTGAGCTTGAATTTCTTGGAAGCGGGACTTCCGATTAATGATTGTTGTGGTGTGTAGGAACGCGATGTACGGTGTACTGTATGCGTACACTCCTGAGGTGTTTCCCACGCCGCATAGAGGTACTGGCGATGCCCTCGCCTCTGCGTTTAACCGCGTCATGGGACTTATCTCACCGCTCATCAAGATTGCCACGACGAGTAAAGATGGAACAGCATCCGTTGATGCCAATGTGTATGTATATCTACCTTTAGAAGCCCACTCTTTGTTCGCTGATGCGATTTATTCGTACATAGACCTGTGTTCATCTCAGCATCGTTGTTCGTCCTGGCATCCATACTAGCCATGTTACTGCCGATTGAGGTGCGTCATAGTAACCTCTCGTCAGCATGAGGCTGACCTGGGTACTGCGATAGACTGCTGGAAAGGCCGTTCTATAGCCTCTCCATTGTAAACGCCGGATGCAATGTCTATGTATATGTTCACGAAGCAACGACAGCGGTACGATTCACCATGGCAGTTTACGTAGTATGATCTTCTTTGGGGGTTCTATATGGTTCAATTCTATTCTCTTTGGGTACCGGGATGGCTCTACGTTTAACAATTGTCCGTCATTGTAGGATCAATGGGAAGGGCAAACTCGTACGTGCAGACCCATCCATAGCTTTTTCAAAGACAACTCTCATGCCGACCTTTCCTAAACATATCAGCCTGTCGCAACGCCGGTTTGACAGAACTTCATTGTATACCCTCCGATGGGTCTTCTGAACGGTTCCAGTGGTGCGTTGTTATGAGGTGCATGTTTTCCTACGTGGTCTTCGGTATGATGTGGTCGGGTGTTGTGAACTGCCGTTCAACATTCATGCGCAGTGAGTTTTCAGTACGTTAAGCGGAGTCCGGTACTTGTTACGGCTGTTCTTATAGGATGCAGAAGGCTATGTTCGCGGTGTTGCTGGTCTCTCATATTATTGCATGCCTCACGGGCAAACTTAAGGTGCGAGTTCTGCGCGAGTTCTGCTATTGCTGACAAAGACGATGAGAGTCAATGCACGTCAATGAACAGGCACCGTCAATTGAGATAAGATTCGAATTGCTGTGATCGACATCAGATCTCGGACGCTTCGGGTAGTGACGTCAAACAGCCCTTCTGATTTGTCTCTTCTCTCTCCTCCTTTCAAGTCACCGCCAAGGGCTCTCGTACTACCCAATGCGTAAGTCTTTGCAACTGAACTCTCTACGATTCTACACGTGAATCGTTTGACAGCAATTGTATTCTATCAGTGAAAACAGATAACTGCCATGGCTACCCACAGACCTTACGTTGGTAGAAGTGATCGTAGGATACCACCCATCTTTCAGCTACCGACCGACTGCACATCGGCCGCAGAAGAGTATCGCAGAGATTTGCGAGAGAGGCTTCATGATTGCTCTCGATGGATATCATTGAATCCCGCTCCTCGGGACTCAATGCAGACGCATGCGGTCCTCAGAAGATTCGAGTACACTCCTGGTAGTCGCGGAGCAGTTAGTCAGCAACGATCGCCGTGCCCGAGGGTTTGATTTCTGACTTTCCCCAGCTCTGTGGGGACACTATCTGCACCAAATCGATCTAGGCCCAATGGTAGGCCGAACATTAACCTTATGTCATCACTACGTAGTACAAGGGGTGCGTGTATATATAAACCCACCTCAGTACTCCTCGATAACACGCAAACTGACGCTACCGCTATTCGAACCTTAACACTGTCAGAACACTTCTCGCCCACTGCTAGAATCTTACAACCATGTCTCAAGAAATCCCAAAGACGATGAAAGCACAGGTTGTGCAGGCTAACAAGACCATCAAGATCGAGGAGAGACCCGTGCCTACAATCGGAGATGACGAGGTCCTTGTCAAAGTCACTGCCGTAGCGCAGAACCCCACAGACTGGAAACGTGCGTCTTCTCGTGAGGTTGATGCTCATATACCAGTACTCACGCTGTATCGATACTAGATGTCGAGTACTTGACGGTGCCCAACACCATTAGCGGCTGCGAGTTCGCCGGGCACGTAGTCAAGACTGGCAAGAACGTCACTAGCGTTGCCGTCGGAGACCTGGTGTCTGGCATGAACCACGGTTCTGCTTATCCAGACAAGGGCGCGTTTGCGGAATATGTGAACGCGCTTGGTGATCTGGTATGGAAAGTTCCCGAAGGCATATCTGCTGAGCAGGCGGCGACTATGAACATCGGGTGAGTATTAACGTCCTTGGCAGATGCTGGCTAGTGCTCTAACGAGGTGTTGTCATGGTTTTGTAGACCTCTCACCGTCGTCCAGTCCTTCTACCACCCCAAATACCTTGGTCTGCCTACCCCTCCTGCTAAAGTTGAGGGAGACCAGTGGATACTTGTATACGGGGGAAGCAGTAAGTGTAGCGCTTGCATTCACATTCACATTACACATGGTTGACTCACTTCTTAGCCTCTGTCGGACTTTATGCCATTCAACTTGCTAAGATATCGGGTTTGAAAGTGGTTACGACTGCTTCACCTCGCAACCATGAGCTGCTCAAGAGCCTCGGAGCAGACGCAATCTTCGACGTATGTCCAAGCTAACTGGCTTCATAAACATTGTACTGACGAGCTTCTCATTTTCGTCTAATATTTCAGTATAAGGACCCGGAAGTCGTCTCGAAGATCAAGTCCACAACAGGAGATAGCTTGCATCTCGCGTTGGACACTGTCTCCACGAAAGATAGTCAAACACTGAGCGTTAAGACCTTCGCACCTGGCCTTGGAAAACTGCACCTCATCCTTTCCCCTGACCCCGATGCGCAGAAATTGCGCGACGACGTCAAGTTCACCTGTATGTATATCTCCTCTCCTCCACTCAAGATCCGCTTACTCACCTACATAACCAGCGTCCCTCCTCTACAGCGCATTTGGTGCTGACTATACCTACCCTAATGGTATGACTGTTACCTCCCCACCTGAAGACCGCGCGCAGATCCGTGACTGGCTCGCCGGGCCTGGGGCACAGTTATTGAAGGAGGGAAAGATCAAGCCGAACCCGGTGAAGGTTCTCCCAGGGGGACTGGAGGGCATACCTGAGGGATTCGAGTATATGAAGGCAGGGAAGAACAGTGCGGAGAAGTTGGTGTATAAGTTGGTGTAGGACGTGGATGCGTAGGAAGAAGAGCTCGTTTTGTGATATTTGTATTAGATAGGGCGATAATTGGGACAGTGTACAGTATTAGTGGCTTGGAGATCATGTAGTAAATTGGCGTTCTCTTAAATACTACTAGCAAAATCCCGTGCGCTGCACGGGGGTTCAGATTACTTATTGTATGGCATTTGAAGATTCAATGTTCAACAATAAGTACTGTAGTGTTCAAACCAAAGTGAGAGATCGAGAGAAGAGAGCTCCAGCAGTCTACTCATGATCACGAACATGAAAAGAGCTAATATGGATCCGGTACGTACCGGGTATGCGAGCGGAGCGAGGAGTCTCAGTTGCGTCGGGCATGCGAATTGTCAGCCAGCATCGACATGTGTCGTGAGCACCGTGAAATAGAAGGTACTACTAATTTTTAAACAATATTGATCTCATTATCAAAATGATGTCTCTGTGGCTATTGGTATGAGCAATAGTAAGTTCACAGTATCATCCAATTGTGAAATTAATCGTCAATGCTCAGCGATACTTATGGCCCTCATGATCAGGTTTTGTACCATTGCAAGATTACTGTGTGTGAATGGGGAGATTTAAAACAATCCACAGCCGTCAAGCGCAGGGTTAGTACTGGTAGTCTCCCCGGCGCCCTCATCGAAGCCGATCAAGTTTAAGAACGTTCCTGAGCCTTTGAGGATAAGTCGCGATGGCAGGTGCCAGGTGCCAGTGATACCAGGTAATTACGTGGTGCAGACTTCCCTGAGTAGCAACGCATATGATGACTTCGAGGACAAAGTTGCCAGGCACGTAGGCGGCAGGATGTGGGCTGGTTGAATGGAGCACTGGCAGTTAGTACTCCTTTACAACTGCGAAGCGTTGTTAAGTACAGCCGCGGCTGACCGTACTCGACGAGTCACTGCCAGTGGTCAGGCGGTCACAGTGTGCCGGCCTATTGCCAGGACAGCAGGTTTATCTAAAGGTATACCATGAGTTTATCAATTCAATCAAAGGACACTATAAAATATGTAAGTTTACTTACAGACGAGTCCGGCTTATAACTCGGGAGCCTAACTTGTTCAGAGCTAGGCTCGTGAACCAGCCTCTATACTCGTACCTCGTATTAGAGGCTGGGACGGGAGTCGGGGCGTTTGTGAGAAGTCCCCCGTGGGAACGTCGGAGTTGAAAATGCCGACGGCAGGGAAACGAGGCACCCACTCATTAACGTCAACGGTTGCGTTAAGAAACTCATCTCTCTTATGTTATGGCCCTTCGGTCGATATCTATTCACTGATTGTACTCTACAGTGTCTTAAGTCAGCCTATCCTTCATCAAAACTGCAACAGACGACGCGCACAGCCTCAATGTCCCCGACTCTGACAAAGAGCTTTCGGTAGACTTTGCTCATGAGTGAGTTATAAGGCATGACAACCTCTGAGATCTGAGCGACGAGGAAACAAGAGAGGGGCGAGAGCATCCAGGAAACTGATAACGCGACTACCAAGATTGATCGCCTCGCAGAAGATAAGAGTGCGGGGTATGTCAGTAGGAGATCGTGCTTCCGACGTTGAAGAACTCGTTCTTGACTTGAATAGGGATGTTCCATGAAGACATTCGTAAACTTGATATGCGGGCGGTCGCAGGGAGACCGGATGTCGACAAAGTGGCTAGGCTTGAACCCGAGTGTCTTCGTGATAGCCTGCATCTCGGCTGGCGTTTCCAGTGAAGAGACCCCACACCGTCCTTGCTGGGAGTCTCTGTTGCATGACCTTTACACTTCCATAGGCAACGCGTCAATCCCTGCTTTCTTTGTGAACTAAGTGGGCCTCCGAGTCGTCAACAAAGAACCACCGCACGAGATTGTACGTGGGTTTCTTCTGCAAGATCTTCATCACGTGTTCACTCGAAAGCATCTGCGGGCTTATGATCGTGACACGAACACCCTTCGCTTTGACAAGATCGGCCCAGAGATCGACACGGGGAGAAAGAAGAGATGTGGTGTGCATCGTATTCTTGTTGACAGCGGATGTGTTCAGCCCGTAGGAGGGTAAGACACCTTCCGGATCCCTAGTACGTTGTCTCAGCACTAGAACCCTCACGAGACAAAACTAATACTCACCAGCTGTTTACCAAGCAACTTGGTAGGTACCACCATCAGACCAATCACCTCTTCCCCCATCACCTATGCAGCCAGCAGAGACGCCGCCATGAGTATCGACTTTCCTGATCCCGGAGGTGAAACAACAGCTGTCGAAGTTCCTCGCGCAAGATGGAGTCCGTTGTCGAGCTCAAACGACCGCGTTTCGATGTGACACTTGTCCCAGAGTAGTTGCTGTAGCCATAGCTTTGTATGGGGTGCACGACACGCAGAATGAGCCATAAATAGGATGGCAGAACATACAAATATATGGCCATAGAATTAGACGAGCATAATTCGAAGGAGCACGTCGAGAGAACGACGCGAGTGCTCAATAGACATGATTCGGCCCCTTCACGTGGGCGCGCTGCCGCGTCGTTCCGTGAAATATTCAAACCCAACGTTCCCACGGGGGACTTCTCACAAAGAGCGGCTCTGGCGTACGAGACTATTCAGAGCCAGCGGTCAGGGCCGCCAGGCTCGTAGCCTCAGGGTGAAGTAGATCAGTTCTTCAACGTAGGCTCGTGAACGGCGTAAACCGACCCCTACCCTCGTGCCTCAGATTTGTTGTTGACTTAAAGTCCTACATAAAGGCATGCACACTCGGACGTCGACGTCGACTATAGTAGTCGACTGCAGTGTGACAATGCGCGCATGTCTGTGACAACGTTAACAGCCCAGTGACGTGACTGAGAGGACGCGCGGCCTGCATCAGCCTCAACGACAGCTACAGTCTTGAAAAGCATATTGAACGTGAAAGAGAAAAATCAGAAAATTGGCCAATAATGTATTACCCATAGCACAACAACTTGAGATGCAAAAATTCACGAAAAGAAGGTGTACAATGTGGAATTTGGGCGATAGGAGGAAACGAGATTAAGCGCTTCGAACGACGATGGCGTCTAAATAAGCGCGGGAAAGAGACAATGCACCGGGCCAAGGCAGGTTCACGTGTAAGATAAGGTAGGCGTCACTAGGAACAACCACCCTTATGTAAGCAGAGGCGCTTGAATAGACGCCGGCCAAAATGGAGAGTCGAAGTTTTGAACACATACTTTTTATTACTCTTGAGCCGTATTTTGGTTGATTATGGTATCTATGCGACACATTCAGTGCGAGAAGTATGTCAGCATGTGTGCTGCCGTACAAGGACTGGTGCTGAGGGTACCCATGGCGCACTTATTCTAGCGCTCCATCAGATCCTGGATAGATTGATTGATGGATTACCAAATATAGTAATCCTACGCCACAAGCGCCCGGCCAAAATCGCAGGGCGAATTTTGAAAGACCTCGCCAAACGACTCAGAATCAGAAAAGGATACGTTTTCAGCAGGGCGCTGAAACAACAACCCCTCAGGATGAGGAGGATACTACAGAAGACAACACAATAGTAAACCCAGCACGGAATAATGAAGACAATCAGGCGAACGAGAATATCAACAACACCGGCGAACAGGCTCAACCACAACCGAAAAGACGACGGAAACGAGGCAAGACAAATAAGAAACGACAAGGCAAGAAAACGTACGCGAACCTAAAAATAGGTACATTGAATATGAGAGGCCACGGAACAGCGGCGGCAGACAGCACCAATAATAAATGGGCGCATGTAAGCCAACTAATGAGGTCGAAGAAAATAGGAATACTAGCAGTACAAGAAACACACCTCGACGAAGACCACGTCGAGCGACTAAATAACGTGTATAGTAGACGACTACAAATACTTAACTCGGCAAACCCGACCAGAATCAATGCGCATGGCGTAGCTATCGTAATGAATAAAGAACTAATACCCACCGAGAATGTCAAAGGGTGGGAACTCGTGGCAGGCCGAGCAATAATGGTAAAAATACCATGGCACCAGGACTATAACGTACATGTACTAGCAATCTACGCGCCAAATGACGCACACGAAAACGCAGAGTTCTGGACGGAACTGACAGAAGCGATCAAAGACAACCACCTACCGAAGCCAGACATAATGCTGGGTGACTTTAATATAGTAGAGGACAACATCGACCGGTGGCCGAGCCACACAGATAGCATAAGGGCAACCCAGTCGCTACAGGACATGACGAGAGAGTCGGAACTGCACGACGGATGGCGACGAGAGAACCCAAACATTGAGGGGTACACGTACTACCAGAAAAGCACTGGAAGTCGCTCAAGGATCGACAGGATATACGCCACGGAAGCGATCCAGAGAGTCTCAGAAGAGTGGAAAATAGAGAGTACTGGTGCAGTGGAGACCGACCACCTATTAGCGTCAATGAAAATAACCCACCCCACACTACCCTACATAGGAACGGGCAGATGGCCTATGCCACTGAACCTTCTGAAGGACAACGAGATAACTAAATACATACACGAAAAAGGTCTAGCGCTAGAAGAAAGCATAAGCGAATCTGTAAACGGAGTTAGAACAGACGAGAGAAACCCACAGACACTGTTTGGAGAGTTCATGGCTGAACTAACGAAGACACTACGACAAAGGGCGAGAATAGCAATACCAAAAACAGAGGCGAAGATACGAACACTACAAGCCCAACTGGACATCCTCCAAGACCCGGAGGAGCAGGACGAATCGACGTCCAACGAAGAGCGCCACCTAACGATGGCCCTGCTGCAAAGCAGAATCAACGAACTAGAAAAGGACCGCGCACTACGTGCGCGCAACTCCGCGAGAGCACGCTATAGAGTAGAGGGGGAAACAATCAGTAAATACTGGTCACAGCTTAGCAAAGAGAAAAGACCGAGAGACGTAATATATGCATTGGAGAAAACAGAACCCGTCGTGGAGGCCCAAGCCGCCCCACAGCTAATCCAACGCTCGGACGAAATGGCAGAACTAGCGAGGGATTATCACGACAACCTACAAAACGATGACCGGAACGAATCGTTAGAAGACGAAACAGCCCAGCAGGAAGCAATCGAAGAAGTACTAACCAAAGTGGATAAGAAACTCTTGGAGGAAGCAAAAGCAGACATAGCGCTGCTATTCACGCAAACCGACATACAAAAAGCACTACGAGGATCGGAGAACGGAAAATCACCAGGGATCGACGGCCTACCAAACGAGCTATGGAAGACTCTCAATCAAAGGTATCAACGTACAAAGAAGTCGAAAGAACCCACCTTTAACATAGTCGGAACACTGACAATAGTATTCAACGACATTAGGCGGAACGGGGTGGACAAAAATACCAAGTTCGCGGAGGGCTGGATGTGCCCAATCTTCAAGCCCAACAAAGCCAATCGGAAGCGCATTGAGAACTACAGACCGATAACGATAATGAACACTGTATATAAGATCTTCACGAAAGCATTATCGATGAAGCTAGCAAAACACGCACCGGATATCATTCACGAAAATCAGGCCGGCTTCGTAAAAGGACGGAGCATTTTTGACCAGGTTCGCCTAACGAAACTGATGCTCGACTACACGGAAGCGACAGAGGAAAACGGCGTGATAGTAGCCCTAGACCAAGAAAAAGCGTACGATAAGATCGACCACGAGTACCTATGGCAGGTGCTAAAGAAATTCAACTTACCAGAGGAATTCATAAACACGGTTAAGTCCCTGTACGAGAATGCAAGCACAGTTGTAATGATCAATGGAGTGGCGAGTTCAGCATTCCGAGTTACGAGAGGAGTTCGCCAAGGCGACCCGCTGTCGTGCCTGCTATTCGACCTGGCAATTGAACCCCTGGCCTGCGCGCTGAGAAAATCGACACTGAAAGGATTCAAAGTGCCAGGAGTCGTGGATAAAATCCTGGTATCCCTATTTGCGGACGACACAACAGTCTACCTGGCGGAGGGTGACAGATACGAAGATCTAATGAACATACTGGGGCTATGGTGTAAAGCAGCAAAAGCAAGATTCAATAAAGAGAAGACACAAATAATCCCGATGGGCTCACCAGAATACCGACACTCAGTAATATTAACGAGGAAGATATCACCAGCCGACGACGCGCTGCCAAACGACGTTAAAATAGCGGAAGACGGAACTGCAGTAAGAATTCTGGGAGCATGGATAGGGAACGGAGCGGATCAAGACGCACCGTGGTCTGACGTCACAAGAAAAGTAGAGACAGCGTTGAAAAGGTGGAACGCTACGCACCCGACGCTACGAGGAAAGCGACTGATAATCCAGATGATAGTGGGAGGAATGACACAGTACCTAACAAAAGTACAAGGAATGCCAACCCATGTAGAGCAGTCTATAAAGAAGATCATTAAAAGCTATATCTGGAACGAAGCAAACACCTCACCGGAAAACATCGAGACTCTGTACCAACCCTTCCGAAGAGGAGGAATAAAGCTACTGGACATTGAATCACGGAACGAAGCAATACACATAACATGGCTGCGAAGCTACCTCGACCTGACACAGGCGAGACCGACGTGGGCCTTCCTAGCCGACGAACTAATACGCGACGCGACGATATCAGTAGACAAAACAACAGCACGGGAAGCTCGATCGAACATGTTCCTACAAAATTGGGAGGCCAGCACACACAAGAAATCGCCATTGCCACAGGACCTAAAACAGATGCTCAAGATAGCGAAGAAGTACAACGCTAACTTCCGCGCGATAAAGCTCTCAAACGCACTAAAAAGGGGCTTACCAGCATGGTACCACTTAGGAGCGCAGAGACCAATGAGGCGTAAGATCCAGAGTGAAATCGGTGAATGCCTACGAGAAAACCACGCAGTGAGAACAGTGGCACACCTGAGAGATATAACACAGCGACTGGAGGACCAGAGGCACTCGGATAGAAGGAACTGCGCCTGCAACAGCTGCAAAGCAGACAGGACAAGGTTAGGCTGTGAGAAGCCCAACAAGTGCACCGAGCTTGCAAAGGAAATCCTAACATCCCTCGACCCGAAGTGGGATCCGAACCAGTCACCGGTAAAAGACGGACTAACACTAACCGAACGACGTAAGGCGAGAAACCAATGGGCAAAGAAAAACGACGAGAAGATAACGTTCAACCCGAGCGTGACGACGGAAGACACGCTAGCACAGGGATTCCGAATATTTACCAACCCGGAGGTATTTAGCAGCCTCCCAGCCCATAGAGTAGCGCAGGGAGCCAACGTAGTGGAGGAGGCAACAACTGCGTACACAGATGGATCGTGCATAAATAACGGAGACCTCGACGCCAGAGCAGGAAGCGGAGTCTGGTTCGGGGAAGAAGACGAGCGGAACTGTTCAGTTAGAACACCAGGGCCTGCGCAATCCAACCAAGCGGCGGAGGTATACGCAGTCTGGAAGGCGGCGGAGGCCACGCCACCATTCGCGCCGCTCCACATAGTAAGCGACTCGAAATACGCCATAGACGGCCTAACGGAAAACCTGACGAAGTGGCAGGACCGAGGCTGGATAGACGTCGCGAACGCGGGGTACTTCCAAATGGCGGCATACGCCCTAAGGACGAGATCCGCACCCACCACATTTAAATGGGTGAAAGGCCATAGCGGCGACGAAGGGAATGAAGAGGCAGACCGACTGGCAGGGGAAGGAGCCGCGAAGCCCACAGCGGAACAGCTGGTGGTAGAGATACCAGACAAGTGGAACCTGACCGGGGCGAAACTGGCCTCGACGACGCAAGCCCTAGCGTACAAGGGGATACTGTTAACGAGAGGATACCGAAAACGGCCTGCCTCGACAGTACAACTTGATATGGCCAGACACTGCGTACACGACAACCTAGGGGGACGGACGCCCACCGACGCGACCCTCTGGCATGCCCTGAAACATAAAGATATCAGCAGGAACATATCTGACTTCCTGTGGAGGGTGATGCACAACTCGTACCGGGTTGGAAAATACTGGTCGAACATCCCCGGATACGAGGAAAGAGCAATATGCCACACGTGCGGAGTGGAAGAATCAATGGTGCATATACTGACAGAATGCGACGCACCAGGAAGAGCCATAATATGGGCAATAGCAGAGAAAGCGTGGAACAAGACGGGAGGCGAATGGCCGCAGCCACACCTGGGCAACATACTGGGCGCCGCACGCGCGGAATACAAAGGTGACAACGGCAAGATCCTACAAGGAAAGTCAAGGCTGTTACGATTCCTGAGTGAAACGAAGAAGAATCGTCTCAATCCGGGGTGGTGCATTTACGGCGCTTGTAAGTGACGGATTTCGTTGCCAAACCGTGGGAGTTCTGCTTGTTACCACTCTTGCTACAGCGTAAGGAAGACTTGTATGTGGGCGCTTTGTAGGTGAGATATATATTTGGACTCTCATGTATGACTACT